>WNWK01006956.1:0-99515 GCA_009830355.1 Cherax destructor | reverse complement strand
GAACAAATGGAAAATTAGAGGTATCAGGAAGATGGGGGAATATTTTGAGGAATTGTTAAATGTTGATGAAGACAGGAAGCTGTGATTTCGTGTACAGGGAAAGGAGGAATAACATCTTGTAGGAGTGTGGAAGAGCCAGTTGTGAGTGTGGGGAAAGTTCGTGAGGCAGTGGGTTGAATGAAAGGGGTAAGGCAGCTGGGATTGATGGGATAAAGATAGAAATGTTTAAAGCAGGTGGGGAAATAGTTTTGGAGTGGTTGGTGCTGTTATTTAATAAATATATGGAAGAGGGTAAGGTACCTAGGGATTGGCAGAGAGCGTTTATTGTTCCTTTGTATAAAGGCAAAGGGGACAAAGAGAGTGCAAAAATTATAGGGAATAAGTCTGTTGAGTGTACCTGGTAAAGTGTATGGTAGAGTTATTATTGAAATAATTAAGAGTAAGACGAAGCAGGATAGCAGATGAACAAGGGGCTTTGGGAAAAGGTAGGGGGTGTGTAGACTAAGTGTTTACAGTGAAACATATAGGTGAACAGTATTTGGATAAGGGTAAAGAGGTTTTGTGGCATTTATGGATTTGGAAAAGGCTATGATAGGGTGGATAGGGGGCAATGTGGCAGATGTTGCAGGTGTATGGAATAGGAGGTAGGTTACTGAAAGCAGTGAAGAGTTTTTATGAGGATAATGAGGCTCAGGTTAAAGTGTGTAGGAGGGAGGGGGACTATTTCACAGTAAAAGTGAAAGATGTGTGATGTCACCGTGGTTGTTCAATATATTTATAGATGGGGTTGTAAGAGAAGTGAAGTGAAGTCTTGGCAAGAGGTGTGGGGTTAAAAGATAAAGAATCAAATACAAAGTGGGAGTTGTCACAGTTGCTTTTTGCTGATGACACTGTGCTTTTGGAAGATTCTGAAGAGAAGTTGCAGAGGTTGGTGGATGAATTTGGTATGGTGTGTAAAAGAAGAAAATTGAAAGTGAATATAGGAAAAAGTAAGGTGATGAGGATAACAAAATGATTAGGTGACGAAAGATTGGATATCAGATTGAAGGGAGAGAGTATGGTGGAGGTGAATGTATTCAGATATTTTTGAGTGGACATGTCAGCAGATGGGTCTATGAAGGATGAGGTGAATCATAGAATTGATGAGGAGAAAAGGGTGAGTGGAGCACTTCGAGTCTGTGAGACAAAGAACTTTGTCCATTGAAGTAAAGAGGAATGTATGAGAGTATAGTTATACCAGCACTCTTATATGGTGTGAAGCATGGGTGATGAATGTTGCAACGAGGAGAAGGCTGGAGACAGTGGAGATGTCATGTTTGAGGTCAATGTGTGGTGTGAATATAATGCAGAGAATTCGGAGTTTGGAAATTAGGAAGAGGTGCGGGATTACCAAAACTATTATCCAGAGAGCTGAGGAGGGGTTGTTGAGGTGGTTCGGACATGTAGAGATAAGGGAACGAGACAGAATGACTTCTGAGAGTGTATAAATCTGTAGTGGAGGGAAGGCGGGGTAGGGGTCGGCCTAGGAAAGGTTGGAGGGAGGGTGTAAAGGAGGTTTTGTGTGCGAGGGGCTTGGACTTCCAGAAAGCATGTGTGAGCATATTTGATCGGAGTGAATGGAGAGAAATGGTTTTTAATACTTGACGTGCTGTTGGAGTGTGAACAAAGTAACATTTATGAAGGGATTCAGGGAAACCGGCAGGCTGGACTTGAGTCCTGGAGATGGAGAGTACAGCGTTTGCACTCTGAAGGAGGGGTGTTAATGTTGCAGTTTTATAACTGTAGTGTAAAGCACCCCTCTGGCAAGACAGTGATGGAGTGAATGATGATGAAAGTTTTTCTTTTTGGGGCCACCCTGCCTTGGTGGGAATCGGCCGATGTGTTAATAAAAATAAATTAATGAAATCACAAAAAAGTGATTCTGAATCATTAAAAAGAGTTGCAGCTAGCCAGGATTCGAGCCTGCATCACCATGCCCAGCCATGTGAGAACAGGACAATGTATGCATCACTCTATCCATTGGACCAACAATTCTCAAACACCAGGCGCCCAGTGGAACTGGGCGTGTTTTCTCTGAAGTGAGAACATACGTGACCGTGGAGCTTCAGAGACTAATTTCAACCTCACCCTGATGGGGACCAGCCTTCACAAGCAGTTTATATATTAACATAAGTTGTTGCATTAGGATAACCACGCCCAGTTACACTGGATGCCTGGTGTTTGAGAATAGGTAATCCAGTGGATAGAGTTATATGTACATTGTCCTGTTCACACAAGGCTGGGCATAGTGATGCAGGTTCGAATCCTGGCTAGCTGAAGTTCTGTTAATGATATACATATACATATATATATATATATATATATATATATATATATATATATATATATATATATATATATATATATATATATATATATATATATAAGTTGTGCTGAATAGGTAATACTTGCGATTCTGGCGTAAATAGCAACGCTGTTCTTACCAACTATGGCAAGCGAAATTGTGTATGCAATAATTTCAAAACTCATCTCTGAACTTAACGAAAAATATATTTAATTGTGTTTGTTTATTATTAATTTATTTTTAAACTTATCTAAAATATATTTAGTTAGATTAGGCTAATTAAATTGCGCTTGTTATAATAAGGTTATGTAAGTTTCTAGTTCTTTTGGTACAAAATTATTAATTTTACATTAACATAAATGAAAAAATATATAAGAGAAAATTTTAGAAAAAAATAATTTTAAACGAGTTCTTGTTAAGTGACCAATTTTACCCATTCGTGCCGATTAGGTAAAACTGGTCAATTAGCAAGAACTCATCTAAAATTAAGTCCTTTCTAAAATTTTCTCTTATACGTTAAAGATATATTTTTCATTTATGTTAATGTAAGAATATATAATTTTGTACCAAGAGAACCTTTGAAACCTACCTAACCTTATTACAACAAGCGCAATTTAATTAGCCAAACCCAACTAAATATATTTTAGATACGTTAACATTAATTTAATAATAATCAAACACAATGAAATATATTTTTTCGTTTTGTTCAGAATGATTTTGAAAATTATACATACACAAATTTTCACTTGTCTTATATGGCAAGGTGAGCGTTGCTATTTAAGCCAAAATCGCAAGTTTTACCTAATCGGCACGACATATATATATATATATATATATATATATATATATATATATATATATATATATATATATATATATATATATATATATATATAGTGGATACATGCAGCTGATACATTCAACAGTGAAATAGGTAGCAGTATGTTTGAACAGTTACTAATAACAGTGAACCCAAACTTCCTACATGGTGTGAGTATGGAGTTAGTCAGAGAAGTTTCCCTTGTGCACATTTATAACACCGGTCATAGACAGTACACTGAATTAATTCGTGGAGTCGCCACCTCAACGCTTCAGGATATTTCCAGTGACTGTCTTCTTATTACTCACCACCACATTAATGTGTACAGATCTATTAGTTCCAAATCGCCAATTAGTAACTCTTTTGCCTTTTCATTTCAGAACTCATTTAAGCTGGGTAATTACTGTTGGAATTGGAATGGCAATGTATGTTAACTACAAATGAGAGCGTATATTATAGTTAACAGTGTTCGGTATGTAGGATATTCAGTTTATTTATCAGTAATCATGACTGTATAAATCTTAGTATAATTTTGAAACTTCTTAAATACAGTCTATTTATATATATTTTTTATACAATGTATGAATATTGGAAAGATTTAACTTTGGGTCCTGTACTTGGTATGACTGCAGGGGGCCAGTCGAGAGAGAGAGAGAGAGAGAGAGAGAGAGAGAGAGAGAGAGAGAGAGAGAGAGAGAGAGAGAGAGAGAGAGAGAGAGAGAGAGAGAGAGAGAGAGAGAGAGAGAGAGAGAAGAAAAAGAGAAAAAGAAAAAGAAAGAAAAAAAAAGAAAGAGAGAGAGAGAGAGAGAGAGAGAGAGAGAGAGAAAGCAAGGTGGATCTGTAATCATTATCCACATTTGTGGTCGTCTTCGAAGTGAATAATACAATTATTTGCATAAGTACTAGGTCTTATCATTATTAGAAAATTGCTCACCTTGAAATTAAACGATATCATTTAGCAGTTAGTAGATTACTTTGTTGTTATGGTAGGCTATTTAATACGATTACCCACAATGATAAATTATGTCATAGTTTTCTAGTGACTCAGAAATTTCAAGTCATTAACAGACAAATTGAGTATACGCTAATTTTTTTTTTAGATTTTCAAGCGGCCTATAATCATGCCATCAATAATTAATTGTTTATAATATAACATATATTTCGTTAAGTAAACATTAAACGTTATTATTTATGTATTAATTATCTTCAAAGTTCAGGTTGTAGATAAATTTACAATAAACAAAAGTTAACTAGTACTATTATCGTGATCTATGTATTCTGTAAAGGAAGACCGTCTGTTAAAGCATCCCTTATACACAACTTTCCTAATTTGAATCATAGTCCTGGCTTTGTCAATGTAAATGTCAAAGGCTCCAAACTACAGAACACTCATCACTTGACCTGATCTTTATCTCCTCCTCTCCTTACCGATTCTCCTTTCCTAAATTATCTTTGCCTTTCCAGTCTTCTGACTACATGGGGTTCTGTCCTATGAAATTTTGTCCCCCTTGGATTTGGTCCTACCCTTGTGGGCCATTAGCTCTCTTGCAGTACTCCTATTTTCCCTTGTCCTCTCATTGCATTGCTCTGTTTGGCATTGTAATTACCGCTTGGGTCCTCTAGATAATATTCTATGGATTATTATCTAGAATAAAATTGTAGGATTTAGCTAATATTGTTCATTATATGAGGATTTATAAATTTATCAAATATTTTCCCAAAAGTCATGATTGTACAAACCTTAAAACAATTTCCATTCATCTTAAATACAGTTTCTTTACTATATTATTTTATATCTGCCTAAGCTCAAAAATATTTATAGATACATTAAACAAGATTTAATTATTTATCGGTCATGTGTGTGTGTACTGACTGCAGGGGGCAGTAGTGGGAGAGAGAGGCGAGGGAGGGCCAGCTGTCTGCACAAGTCCACCAACTAGGTAAATGGTCAGTTGCCTCCCAGGTGTCGAGGTGTGTAGTTGTCTGCTCCGCTCTTGGCCCTCTGGTGACGAAAATCGACATTACCCTACAAGACGGAGGGCAGCCGGCGACGGATTAATACCGTTTGTGAGGAGCTCTTACAGGGGTCATTGTTGGATCATAAAGCTGATGTACTCCTCCTTCAAATTCTGTGAGACACATATTCGATCGCCAATAATGATATCTATAGTGTTTCTGTCAATGGTGCTTCTCGGGTTTTTGTCAAATTCATGTCTAATGCTGTGTACGAGGATGTTGTTCATCGCTTTCAAGAGGTGCGCCGTCAGATGACTCCGACCGTGGCAGTGTATCTTTGAGACGTGTCTCGTACTTACATGTGGGTCAAGCTGCGTAATGTCCCATATGAGGCGGACACGTATGAGATCAGTAAGGTCTTCGTCAAATATGGGATGATTCATCAGACTTACACAGGTGTTTGGAGTCATGATCCGTTTGAAGGTCGTTTTCTGTGAAGATGTCCCTCAAAGTCCCCATCCCATCCTTTGTCATCCTTGACACCTTCCATACTCAAGTATATGTGTATTATCCGGGTGGCAGTGGAAGATGTGTTGGTTATGCGACGCGTATGGACACATGGCGTATCGATCACCTTTCTCGATAACAGGATGGCCAACTGTACGAACGACCGATCCTACGTATGACTCTGCATCCGTGGCGGTCAGGGGTGCTCGTGAGACACCCACATCCCCACTACCTCCCCGTGAAGTACCTCTTTCTGCCACTGAATCACGTGTGCGACATTGCCTTGTGAGGAGAAGGAATGTGCTGTGGGCGGTATGGTTGCACTGTCATGTAAGGAGGTGCCACCTGTTGGGGTTGAGCTAAGCCTCCCTGTGATTTTCCAGGATTTGTATAGTGAGGTGGATGAGTGCCACCTACCCCAGTGGCGTCTGACGATAGCATTGGTAGTGCATCGTTGATTGTTGTGACTCCTGGCGGACTCACTGAATTGATCACTAGTGTGGATGTCCATGCGACGGGACCTCCCGTAAGCGGGCGGTGGGGAATTCAAGTAGTGATGACGAAGTGATACAAGGTCAACGCCCTGGGAAAAAGTCGTGGACCGCAATTGCGGCTAATGGATTAACGGATAATGACAGAGTGGGGTCCCTCCCGCCTGGTGAGTTTAGTGGCATAGATGGTGATGGTGCTCAGTGTTTAAAGGTGTTATATGTTCATACGAGTGGAATTAGTTAGGGTCTTCCAGTGTTTAACGATAAATATCAATGGGTTACTGGTGACCATAAGAAAGTTGAGTTTGAACACCACATCAGGTTTCGACCTGATGTGGTGTTCTTTCAGGAACACAATTATTGGGATGTGAGTGCCTTGACAATTCAGGATTACATTGTGTACGGTGTGGATAGTCCATGTTTGAAAGGTGGTGTTGCAGTGCTGATACGAGAAGGCAGTCCTTTTCGGTTACGTCATTGGGAGGTAGCGTCTGATTGTTGGTTGTTATGCATTGACGGGTGGTGGGGCGTGATGTGCGTCAGGTTTATTGGAATATATGGGCCCGCAGTTGGGGATGCAAGTACGAAAAATCGATTTATTCAGGAGGCGCACGTCTATCATTTCCAGTCGCTTCCCGCGATCACCATCGTGGGTGGCGACTGGAATTGTGTTGCGCACCGTCGGGATGTGGAACTACGGAGTTGTGGGTTTTATTCTAGCTTGTTAGGTGACCTCTTGCAAGGGGTTGCGTTGCATGATGTGGGAGGTGACGTGGTTGGTGGGGTGGATTATATTTTTGTCCGACAGGGTTACGCGGCGCGTCTCGTGTCGATAGGGTTTATGTGGCGCATGCACTTGACATACAGTGTGTTCAGACCTGTCATGTACATTTTACTGATCATAGGGCGGTGTTGGTATGGCTCACTTGGGATGGGTTGCCACAGATCGTTCCTTGGTTTTGGAAATTAAATATTAGTATTTTAAAAGGGGACGATATTCATGAGTTGTTTGGCCGGATGTGGTCGTATGAATGGAATAATGGGATGGGTGTAGTAGATATTCTAGAGTTGAGCGGTGGGTAGAGAGACGTTACAGTTACGTTATGGGAAGTTAAATTTTTTGCGGTATCAATTGCATGTGTGTTATGAGCCGCATGAAGAGTACCTGGTGGACACCATTGCCAGCTTAAAAGCCGAGATATCGAGATATCGAAGCTTCAGAATCAGTTGTTTCAAGGGGTGCGCATTGGAGCTGAGATTGACAAAGTTCTTTGGGGCGATCGCCCGTCTGCGTATGTTCTCCATGAACAAAAGCCTCCATCGTCAGGGGTTGAATATAATGAGTTTTAAAGGTGTGTGACGGGGTTGCGTCCTTCCCGTCGGGCTCGACGATCACAAATACCAATCTTATGATCCGGTATGCTGATATGTTTTACAGTGAGGCATTTGGTGGTAGTCCTGGTCACATTGTTGACCTGGACGTCATTCAATCGTGGGTAGATTGCTGATTAACGGAGAATGATCAATTAGGTGCAACTGGGCCAATTAGTGCTGATGAGATACGGACGACTTTCCAGGATATGAAAACAGGGAAGTCGCCAGGGTCGGATGGGTTGCCTTGTGAATTTTATTTGGAATTCTGGGGCTAGATGCGTGGGTTCCTTGTACTGTTATTAAATAGTATGAAAAATCGGGGCCGCTTAAGTAGGTCTCAGTGGAGGGTATTGTGGTCCTGGTCCCCCAAAAAAACGATGTACCGACATACATGATTATAGGGCAATTACCTTGTTAAACGCTGATTATAAGGTAGTATATGCATCCTGGCCAGGCTGTTGTCCCAGACGCTCGTTGTTTTTGGGACAAAAAGTTATTAGCGATTTTGTGCGCGATCATCAAAGTGGAATGGGTTGGGAAGGGGGAGGTATTCTGAAGTTGGACTAGAAGGCCTCCTTTGATAACGTTGATCGTCTTGTGTTGAAAGTGATAATGGAACGGCTGGGGTTCACAAGTCCCGTTGTCAAGTGGGTCATGTTTTTGTACGTTGACGCGAGTTTACGCATACAGGTTAATGGGAAGCTAGGTGAGTCAGTGGTTTCGCGTCATGGGATTCGTCAGGGTTGCCCCTTGTCACAAATTTTATTTGCTATATACCAAGAACCGCTATATCGAGCCTTGACCGATGGGTGTGAGCAATTTCCTTGTACTGGGCAGTGCGGTAAGCCTATTCACATTGTTGGCTATGTTGACGATACTACACTCATGCTTAAGGGTACCAACAGTTTGTCTACCATAGATCGTATCGTGACCACGTTTAGCAGAGCGACGGGTATGACTTGTAACAAGAATAAGTCTGGTCTTTTACTTTTGGGGCCTTTGCTCCGAGGTCAGCTTTCCGTGGAGAGCCCGGGGGTCGTGTGCGAAACGTTGAAGGTTGATAGTGCTATTCGGCGGATTGGTATGTTGCGGTTACATGGATTAACTCTTCATCAGAGGGTGATAGTTACTAATTCCCTCTTATATGCTAAAGTCTGGCATGTGGTGCGCGTTTCGTTGTTGTGTCAGAAAGATGAGACACGGTTGTTAGTGCGTGTTTTTAGGTTTATCTGGGGAAGTCGCTGTTGCTGGTTACGTCGCAGCATCCTGTGTTTAGGTGTTCGTCAAGGGGTTTGGGATTATTGGACTTTCATGAGTCAATGCTAGCTCTTTTTGTTAAGCATACGTATGTACAATACCTGCGGGTTGTGTGGTAACCCAGTTAGTGAGATGCATCAATACCTGTGTGAGTGTATTCAGGGGCGCGATCACATTATATGTGTGAATATGTTGTGTGTGCTTATAATGGTTCCTAGGCCGTGTGCGTGTAAATTGGGTACTTTAGTTCTGGCGACTTTAAGCGCCGATGTGGCGTCAGTCTGTAGTCAGTTTCCCTTGTATGCTTGGGCAGATATTTGGAACCGTTTGGTAGACTTACCTTTGCGACCCGTGGTTTGTGAAACGGTGTATAAATTGTTGTATGACATCTTGCCATCGGGCTCCGTTTTGTGTACCAGCGGCGGTCCTGCAGTGCATGCGGGATCAAAGAAACAGTTTTTCACGCAATTTATTTTTGCGAACGTTTGGATCCTGTGTGCTGTTGGTTTAGTAGACTTCTTCGGTGGGCGGGTGGGGGGTGTTGTCTCCTTTACGTGTTCTTAGTTTAGATGTGGGGGGGGGGGGTCCCGGTTGACGTTGAACGAACGTTGGGGGTCTTTGTGACTGATTTTATTTGTACTTCATGGAATTTCCGGACGGTGTGGCCAGTTGAGCGGCTTCACGGTATTATAGCAGTTATGTATCGAACGAAGTGTAGGAATCGTCTGGTGTTTGGGAATCGTTGGGTTCATTGTTTTCCGTATACATATTACAGTTTTCGTGTTGCGGATTTATGGCATTTGTATGATGTAACAATGTAAAGGGACTGACCTGTCGTGTCCAGTTTCGTGTGAGTGTGTCCAGTGTGGTTGTGACTGGGCTGATACAGTGTAAGGAAGGCACATTGCAATATTGTGTGGGGTGAGTTTTCAAGATCGTCGTGTGTGGGAACTGCGATATAGGGTTAGTTAGCGATCACTATAGCATACGTCTTTGGGATAGGGTGAGTTGGGTGGTGTCATATGTATAACACATGTTATACATATGACACCACCAACTCACGGGAAGATGTTCTTATGTGTGAATGTTATTGCGTGAATGTACGTACGATATTGATGTTTTCCATACATGTTGTTGTGTGGGTTCTAAGTGTTCATGATGGTATACGACTTCAGTACACTGTATGTTTCAAGAATAATGGTGGAGTTCTAGTTAATACTTAATGTGTAGGGAAAGATGGTAGTTGTGATGTTTGTCGGGTGATGTGATGTTTAGAATGTGTGGGTGAATGGAGGCACTTGGAATTATAGGTACTGTTTTGTCACAATTCCTTTTAGGTGCCATTGTGTGAGTATAAAACCATTGTTAAAGTACCTGTTAGCTTATGTATGTTTTGTATGTATAGAATTAATAACAACGCCAGTGCTGAAACGTGTTTTTAAATTAAATTCCATACGTATTTAAGATATGTTCATGGAATAATCGTTCATTAATGTTTCTACTATGTGTGTCGGCGCGTGCAAGTGGACATTCCGGTTGTGTGTGTAGGAAGACTCACTAGTAACGTAAGCTGTGTTGTGTTACAACTTATATTATGAAACTCTGTGATGGTGCGCACTATGTACTTAGCAGTAGGGTGTTGGTTAGATTTGTATTAGCGCCATTATGTTTTGTGTTATGCAGTGGACTGGAACAGAGCCATTGATAATGGGTTTCTTTCTATATACATCTGTGCCATTGTTATATACGTAACTATCTATGTATTTTTGTCTGTAATGTTTTAAATAAAAAAAAAAAAAAACTAGGTAAATGGTGGTTTTAACTTATCATTATCCACACCAGTGGTTGCTTAATCACTGGCAATGGGCACTAACACATCAGGAGTTGCTTAATTATTGTCAAACAACACTGGCACGCCAGTAGTGCTTAATCGCTCATACCCAGTATCGGTACACCCGTGGTTGTTTTATTACTGACACCCAGCACTGGTACTTCTCTGGTTGCCTAATCACTAACACCTAACACTAGTACACAAGGTGTTGGGTAATCACTGTGTTAACTAAATCGCCGATACTCTGTACTGGTACTCCATCTGTTGTTTAACCACTAATACTGCATTTTCTATAGTGTATTCACCACGTCCCACGTACAATTTTTTCTAAGCACACTTAGAATACAGCTCAATTTAACTCTTGTTAAAGTTGATAAAATAATGGGTTTAAGTGTTATACATAAATATTAACACATATACTCTTACGAATTATCTGCCAATGGACCAGAAATCAAGACTCCCGACATGATGGGATCTTGCTTGGCTCCCGTTATATGATTAAAAAATAAATAAATCATGAAGTTTTAGTCTTTCTATCATCATTATTCTATTTGATTATAATAATAATCTATCATCATTAACTTCTGCAATTAAAAATATTTAAAAACAAGCATAATAGCTCTAAACATAGCTTTGAGATCATTAGAAATTCCAGAGTTGCAGAAAGTGCAGTAAACCTATATATTCATAAATTGCTGTTCAGATTTTTAAGTCATTTATATAACTATATATAAATGAATAAGAAGTTCATAAGACTTTACATATACAGTGTCATAAGCACTCACCTCATATAAGTGTTCTCAATATCAAACACATTAGTGAGGACCTGTCACAGTAGGAATCTTAACTCGAGAGTTTTCCCATGGAAGCTAATAACCCACTAGCATGGCCATGCTAGCGGGACACAGTGGTGCCTATGCTAACCTTCCTATGGTGTAGAAATATACCTAGTTGCATGAATTTTATTGAAGCTAGCTTGCCCAGTGGCTTACGCGACGGTCTGGAGTTTTGAGACTCTCTGATCGCGGGTTCGAACCCCACCCGTGGTATGGTTTGTTTGCAATCGTGTCATTACGATTTCGTGAGACAGGATTGAACAATTGAAGGCGATCGGAAAAGGCTTTCTAAATTTATAAAAATGTTTCAGACGAAACAGCAGAGCGCAGCGACCCGCTATAATAATAATATCTTTATTTACTTCAAGTTCATGTATATGGTATACATGCCTAGCTGACATCAATGACATAATACTATTTAGAAAGCCCCTTGATATGCAGAGCATTTCGGGCAAATTAGATCAGTGTTCCAGGATGCGACCCACACCAGTCGACTAACACCCAGGTACTCATTTTACTGATGGGGAACATAGACAACAGGTGTAAAGAAACACGCCCAATGTTTCTACCCTGGCTGGGAATCGAATCCAGACCCTAGTCGTGTGAAGCGAGAGCTTTAGCCACCAGGCCACCAGAGCCCCTTATAGTGGCAGGGGATTTAAATGTTTAATCAATGAGACGTGTGATGCTCAGACACATGACCTGGTGACATTTAGCTTCAGATCATTCGTCTGCAAGGTGAAAGCCCCTCAAGGGAGGTTCCTTGACGCTGGTGAGGGGCTCTTGATCTAGGGAATTGGATCTGTGCTCCAGTTCCCTGAATTGAGCCTGAATACCTTTTATCCCCCTCCCCACGTGCGCTGTATAATCCTACGGGTTTAGCGCTCCCCGTGATAATAATAATAATGCAAGGTGAAATAATTCAATGCTTAGATAATTACGTTCAGAGTAAATTGACCTTTATTAAAGCTTCCTGCAGCCCACCAAGATAGCCTTCTAAATGCATCATGGATTATAAAGAGTAACATAATATATATTTCCTTTGTCTGATTTCTCTCTACCCCACCTCATTTTACATCATTGAAAATCATGGAATTTGAAATTACATATTCAGTGGACCCTCGGTTTTCGTTGAAAATTCATTCCAGAATGCTGTTTGAGTGCCATTACCGAACGAATTTGTTCCCATAAGGCCAAATGTAAATTAGATTACTCGTTTCAGAACCCCAAAAATACACTTACAAAAGCACTTACGAAAATACGTTTACATAATTGTTCGAGTTTGGATGTGAACGAAAACCGAGGGTCTATATTTAAACATATCACCATATGATGGATGTCGCCTGTTGTGTGAAGTTTGGTCTGAATCTGACTTTATAAATGAAGAGAATTTTACTTCTTAGTATATTATATATGGAAGTTTAAAAGATACTATGCCATTATGGACTTCATGGCCCTCCACTCAATAACTCATAAGTAGTCCAGGGAAATTTGTAATTACCAAGACCAAATTAGTATATAATTCTCAATGAAATTAAACTAGCTATGACTATCAGGATCGCTCTCCTAAACTAACATACTTGGTGAGTTATCCCATACACTTGATAACATTGGCTCTGTTATTATTTTCTTTGTTTTGCTATGTAACTGTTGCCTTCAGAGAGAAAATATGTTAGAACAAATGACGGAGATCACAATTCTTCATATGATTGTACATTTGAATTTATATTTTCTCTTATAATTTTATGAGAAAAAATGAACGTTTCATTTGCATAATAACTTACATTCTTCCTATTATTTTCAAATATACTTAACGTTCTTTTGGCAAACTGCAATAATATATTATTTTGCAAGTAATAAATGATTGTTGTTCGTGTTTGATACTCCCTGATAAACAATTTAGATAAAGGGGTTTATGACAAGTACTGCAATGTGTATATACAAGTCATATTCATGTATAATAATATATAACGCACAAAAGATTCACAAGCGTCACCATAAGTGGCTACATTACAAGCAGATGGACGGACATGTTTTGGCTCGTATATGAAATGATTTAATATTGGACATCATTGCTTTCCATGAAGATTTCAGTCTTCATAACCCAAGGACAGGGTACCAGTGAAGGCGAGTTAAAGATGTATAAGAAAAACACCATATTCCTATGATATATGTGTTAGTGTGGAAGAATTCCCCGCAGTTTAAGCTTAGACGAGCATTCAGCATGGTGGCTCGAGGTCGTGTAAGAGACGCTGAGGTGCGGCAGAGGACCAGAAGTTTATAATATATTTTGAAACACTCTCCATGCTTATGTATATTGCAACAACAGTAGCTGGTGATGAAACAATGAACTTCCACAGCAGATATACAATCTTCATTAAACCGAAGTAGATAATTATTGGCAGCAATATTAAGGAGGTGCAGTCAAGACACAATGACAAGGTCACTTACAGCTATGCACTCATGATTCATTATTCCTGACACACTCATTGTTGTCCTCATCATTCGTCCACAGCATTATCAGGTGTGTTAGCAATGACGAAGATTTGTAAAACAGCTGCCAGTAGTTGTCTCCAGTGGTGATGTCTCTCTTTGATTAAATGACAATGTTGCAGATAGTGCCTGTGACTGAGCAACATATGTTGCAGATAGTGTTTGTGACCGAGCAACATATGCTGCACTTACTGCGTTTGACTGAGAAACATATGATGTTGCAGACAGTGTTTGTGACCGAGCAACATATGTTGCAGATAGTGTTTGTGACCGAGAAAC
Organism: Cherax destructor; assembly: GCA_009830355.1. Lineage (NCBI taxonomy): Eukaryota > Metazoa > Arthropoda > Malacostraca > Decapoda > Parastacidae > Cherax > Cherax destructor. The sequence goes on along the minus strand of WNWK01006956.1, from coordinate 85,327 downwards.
ATATGTTGCAGTACTGCTTGTGACTGAGCAACATATGATACTGCAGACAATATTTGTGACTGACCAACATACGTTGCAAACAGTGTTTATGACTAAGCAACATATACTGCATATATTACTTGTGACTGAGCAACATATGCTGCACATTGTGACTTGTGGATATGTTGCATACAGTAATGACTCTTGACTGGCAACATATTTCCATGTGACTTGCAAAATTTGTTGAATATAATATGACTTGTGACTAACATTTCGTTTTTTTGTAATACAGTAAGAGTTGACTTAATATCAGAGCCTCACTTTACTACGTTCAATTTAAACTCTTCCTGCAAGGGTGTACACAATGTTTGCTTTATTTAAATTATGTCAAGCAAGTCTTCGTGAGGTCTGAAAAAAAAATGTCTATTTCTAAACCATGCAAATTGAAAATTACGTATTGAAAGATGCGTGTGTGTACCATTATCCCGAGTGATGCAGGACTGGGTTGGGCTGAGATGAGATCTGTGCCACAAGGGATGACTCGCTGCAAAGTTGACGACTTTTGCAAGAACTCTTAAAAAAATGAGGTGAGGAAGACCCAAGTTTTAATTGCGACGGATGACACTAAGTTTGAGTTTTAATTAAAGTTTTTTCCCAACTCTGCTACCAATTAAAAGATATAAAACCGTAGTAAGTAATGCTTAATTACCTGAATATAAAAGTTTTTAGGCTTATTGTTAATACTTTACGATAATGCATTGGTAATGTTAACTACATCTTCAATAAATTTTATTAATATTTGAATATGAATTCCCAGGGCTTATACTCCAAGAACAGTGAACCTCTCTCTGTTTGTAAGAGGTGTATGTCTCTTAGTGTGTATGCATGAAAATATGTTTCCTTGTATGTACATACACGGGAGATGAATATTTCTCATTATAGATGTGCTGGGAGATTTATAATTCTTAGGGAATAAATATACCAAAAGATATTATATTTTCCATTATATTATATTATTGTAACCACGAACAAGTGGTATTGATCAATAGCAACACTGTGACTAGCCAAGGACTCGAACCCATGTTGTTTTGGCCCGCCTCATGGTGAGCGAAAACCACATGACACTGTAACCCACAGGACCATCAAATCCTACAAGAATCACGCACCCAGCAGATCCAGGTGTTTTACCGTGATCCGAGAACATACGGTGGTGTGGGTTTGTATTTTATATAGTATATATATATATATATATATATATATATATATATATATATATATATATATATATATATATATATATATATATATATATATATATATATATATATATATATATATATATATATATATATATATATATATATATATATATATATATATATGTCGTGCCGATTAGGTAAAACTGGTCAATTAGCAAGAACTCATCTAAAATTAAGTCCTTTCTAAAATTTTCTCTTATACGTTTAAAGATATATTTTTTCATTTATGTTAATGTAAGAATTTATAATTTTGTACCAAGAGAAACTTTGAAAACCTACCTAACCTTATTACAACAAGCGCAATTTAATTTAACCTAACCCAACTAAATATATTTTAGATACGTTAACATTAATTTAATAATAAACAAACACAATGAAATATATTTTTTCGTTATGTTCAGAAGGATTTTGGCGAAATTATTGCATACACAAATTTTCACTTGTCTTATATGGCAAGATGAGCGTTGCTATTTAAGCCAAAATCAAGTTTTACCTAATCGGCACGAATATATTATATATATATATATATATATATATATATATATATATATATATATATATATATATATATATATATATATATATATATATATATATATATATATATATGTCGTGCCGATTAGGTAAAACTGGTCAATTAGCAAGAACTCATTTTAAAATAAGTCCTTTCTAAAATTTTCTTTTATACGTTTAAAGATATATTTTTTTCATTTATGTTAATGTAATTTTTTTTAATTTTGTACCAAAAGAAACTTTGAAAACCTACCTAACCTTATTATAACAAGCGCAATTTAATTTAGCTTAACCCAACTAAATATATTTTAGATACGTTAACAATAATTTAATAATAAACAAACACAATGAAATATATTTTTTTCGTTAGGTTCAGAATGATTTTGGCGAAATTATTGCATACACAAATTTTCGCTTGTCTTATATGGCAAGATGAGCGTTGTTATTTAAGCCAAAATCGCAAGTTTTACCTAATCGGCACGACATATATATATATATGTCGTGCCGATTAGGTAAAACTGGTCAATTAGCAAGAACTCATCTAAAATTAAGTCCTTTCTAAAATTTTCTCTTATACGTTTAAACATATATTTTTTTCATTTATGTTAATGTAAGAATTTATAATTTTGTACCAAGAGAAACTTTGAAAACCTACCTAACCTTATTACAACAAGCGCAATTTAATTTAGCCTAACCCAACTAAATATATTTTAGATACGTTAACATTAATTTAATAATAAACAAACACAATGAAATATATATTTTTTCGTTATGTTCAGAATGATTTTTGCGAAATTATTGCATACACAAATTTTCACTTGTCTTATATGGCAAGGTAAGCGTTGCTATTTAAGCCAAAATCGCAAGTTTTACCTAATCGGCACGACATATATATATATATATATATATATATATATATATATATATGTCGTGCCGAATAGGTTAAATTGGTCAATTAGCAAGATCTAATTTAAAATTAAGTCCTTTTTAAAAAAAATTATACGTTTAAATATATATTTTTTTCATTTATGTTAACATAAAAATTATTAAATTTGAACCAAAAGAACCTTAGAAAACTTACCTAACCTTATTATTACAAACGCAATTTAATTTAGCCTAATTCAAACATGTTTTAGTTAAGTTTACAATAATTTAATAATAAACAAACACAATGAAATATATTTTTTTTTTAGTTTCAGAATGATTTTTGCGAAATTATTGCATACACAAATTTCCGCTTGCCTTATTCGGCAAGAAGTGCTTTGCTTAAATAGTAACGCTCTTCCTGCAGGATAAAGCAAGCGAAAAATTGTGAATTCAATAATTTCGCAATTTTTTATTATATTTTATTAACACTTCGGCCGTTTCTCACGAAGGCAGGGTGGCCCGAAAAAGAAAAACTTTCATTATCATTCACTCCATAACTGTCTTGCCAGAGGCATGCATACAATTCAGTTATAAAATTGCAATATTAACACCCCTCTTTCAGAGTGCCGACATTGTACTTCCCATCTCCAGAAATCAAGTCCAGTTAGCCGGTTTCCCTGAATCCCTTCATTCTTCCTCCTGTCCTCTTCAGTACTTTGGAGAAACTGGCCGATCTCTTTCTGACAGACTTAGGGAGCACAAAAATAGTGTTAGGCTTGCCGACACTAATAATGCTCTTTTCTGTCATGTCAGAGATCACAGTCATCCTAATGATTGGTCTTCTGCTAAAACTGTTTACCCTACGTCCAATTTTCACAGTCGTCGTCTTGTTGAATTCTCCGTTATTCACAACTTTCCTTGTATGAATCTGAATCCTGGCTTTGTCTCTGTTGATGCTTTCCTTTCCCATTACATTGTTAAATGCTCCAAACTTCAGAACACCCGTGACTTAACCTGATTTTTTCCCTTCTCTTTCCCTCTTCCCCTTTCCTCTTTCCTCTTTCTTCTTTCTCATCTGTGTTTTCTTTCTTTTTCCTTGTTTATGTGGTTCATTATTATCTTTTTTTCCCCTCTGTGTTTTTGCCCCTACCTTATGTGGGTCAGTAGCCCCCTTACAGTGCTCCTCTTTATTAGTATTTGACTGACTCCACTACTACTACTACTACTACCACTACTACTACCACTATTACTCCTCCACCACTTTCTCTTGTCCCCCTCCCCTGTCGGTTGCCTGTATAAACCCTCTCCTTCCCTTCTTTTTGTTAGTGTGACTTTGTAAATGGTCCAAGTCGGACCGAAACGTCGTCGTAAGCTCCTCTCTGGTATATGCATGTTATTTGTATATTTATGAAGGGATTTAGGGTAACCGGCAGGCCGGACTTGAGTCCTGGAGATGGGAAGTACAGTGTCTGCACTCTGAAGGAGGGGTGTTAATGTTGCAGTTTTATAAGTGTAATATAAGCACGCCTCTGGCAAAACAGTGATGGAGTGAATAATGATGATGCAGATAGGTGGAGGAGAGGTTCGTTCCCCTGGGCAACTGGCCAGAACGAGTGTAGAGAGACTAAAACTAAGTGCACCAGTGAATGGAAAAAGAAGACTAAGAACTCGGGAAAATAGAGAGAGTAGTCGAAGAGCAAGACAACGATATGAATTGATAAGGAGTGAGGTCCATTTGCAATACGAAAATGACATATCATCGAAAGTCAAATCCGACCCGAATGTGTTGCACAGCAACATCAGGAGGAAAATAACAGTCAAGGAGCAGGTAATCAGGCTGAGGAAGAAAGGTGGGAAGATCACAAGAAAAGACAGAGAAGTATGTGAAGAGCTCAACACGAGATTTAAGGAAGTAGTATTTTCAGTGGAGACAAATAGGACTCTAGAAAGGCGGAATAGTGGGGTACACCAACGAGTGCTGGACACAAAACACATAACAGAATTGAGGAGGAAGAGGCAGCTAAGTAAGCTAGATACCTCAAACGCGATGGGACCGGACGTCTCTCCGTGGGTCCAGAGAGAGGGAGCAGAGGTGATGTGTTGACCACTTAACAACAATCTTCAAAACATCTATCGAAACAAGGCCACTACTTGAGCTGTGGAAGACAACAAATGTAGTCCCAGTATTTAAGAGAAGAAACAGACAAGGAGGATTAAACTACAGACAAGTGCCACTCACATGTATGCAAAGTCATGTAGAAGATTATCAGAAGAGTGGTGGAGCACCTAGAAAGGAATGATTTTATAAACAATAACCAACACGGTTTCAGGAAAAGGGGTGGGTAGATTGCATTTTCGTCGACTGTAAGAAGGCTTTCGACACAGTTCCACACAAGAGATTAGCGCAAAAGGTAGAAGAGCAGGCAGGAATTACAGGAAAGGCACTGCAATGGATCAGATAATACATGACAGGAAGGAAATAACGAATCATAGTTGGGTGTCAGAATAGGCACCTGTGACGAGTGGGATTCCACTGGGGTCAGTCCAAGGGCTGGTGCCATTTCAGGTATATATGAATGACATGACGGTAGAGGTGTCCCTCTGAACTAAATCAGATGAGGATCAAGTTGGACTACAAAGGGATCTCGACAGGCTGGAATCCTTGTCCAGCAACTGGCTCCTAGAGTTCAGCTCCACTAAGTTCAAATTCATGAAGATTATAGAAGGTCAAATAAGACCTCATACGGAGTACAGGGTAGAGGGCCAAAGACTGTAAATCTTACTCAAGGAAAAGGATTTTGGGGTGAGTATACTACCGAGCACATCTCCTGAGGTGCATATCAACCAAATAACAACTGCATCATATGGGTGCCTGGCAAACAATGCCAGGCACCCATTAGTAAGGAATCGTTGAAGACTCTGTACACCGTGTACGTCAGGGCCAATATTGGAGTATGCAGTGCCAGCTTAGAACCCACACCTGGTCAAGCACATCAAGAAATTAAAGAAAGTGCCAAAGTTTGTAACACGGCTAGTCCCGGAGCTAAGGGACTACGAGGAGAGGTTAAGGGAAATCAGTCTGACGACACTGAAGGACAGGAAGGATGGGGTACATGATAATGACATAAAATACTGAGAGGAATGGACAGGGTAGATAGCCACAGGATGTCTAGGAGATAGGACACAGCAACATGGCGACACATCTGGAAGCAGGGAAAGTACTACAGTGGATCAAAGAATACCTGACAGAGTGAGCACATGTGTACAGTGGGGTTCCACAAAGGGCCAATCCTAGGTCCGGTGCTGTTTCTTATATATGTAAATGACATGACGCAAGGGATAAATTCAGATGTTTCCTTGTTTGCAGACGATGTGAAGGTAAACCAGAGAATACAAGCGGACGAGGATCAGATAAGACTGCAAGGTGATCTGGACAAGCTGCAAGCTTGGCTCGACAAATGGCTCCTGGAATTTAACCCCAGCAAGTGCAAAGTCACAAAGCTTTGGGAAGAAAAAAGAAGACCGCAGAATGAGTACAGCCTAAGAGGTCAAAAGCTGCAAAACTCACTCAAGGAAACGGATTTAGGGGTGAGTATTAAAACGAGCACATCTGAGGCGCAGTTCAACCAAATAACTACTTTAGCTTATGTGCGCCTGGCAAACCTAAGAACAGCGTTTCGACATCTAATTAAGGATTCATTCACGACACTGTACACCGTGTACTTAGGCCCATATTGGAGTATTCAACACCAGTATGGAACCCACCCTGGTCAACCACGTCAAGAAATTACAGAAAGTGCAAAGTTTGCAACAAGACTAGTCCAGGAGCTAAGGGGTATGTCCTACGATTAGTGGTTAAGAGAAGTCAACTTCACGACACTGGAGGACGAGATGGATAGGGGCGACATAATAACGACGTATAAAATACTGAGAGGAATTGACAAGGTGCACAGGGTCAAAATGTTTTCGAGATGGGACAAAGGAACAAGGGGATACAACTGAAAGATAAAAACTCTGATGAGTCAAATTTATGTTAGGAAGTACTTCTTCAAATTTTGAGTTGCCAGGAAGTGGAACAATCTGAAGAGTGACGTAGTGGAGGCAGGACCTATACATAGCTTAAAGAAGAGGTTATTGGTGCATGGAGTGAGTGAACTTAGTAGCAATCAGCGAAGAAGCGGAGCCAGGAGGTAAGACTCGACCCCTGCAACCTCAATTAGGCGAGCACACACACACATACATATCAACACACTCACACAAAACTCACAGGTCATATCAATGGTGACAGCAGCGGTGACTGGGACGGCCGACTCAGCATTGTTGGCCTGGCATATGAATGAGTGATGGAGGTGGTGTCGTTGGAGTGAGGGCACTCTCAGTGTGTTGATCACATCCCTGGGTGCCTCCACTACTTCTCCCGGCACCTCAGTGTGCCCCGACCACCACGTCACCCGAGGTGCTGGCCGACCTGTCACGAAAATATAATTAAGAAATAGCATGACAAAACAAATAAAAAAGTAGATAGCAATAACGTCAATAGAAACAAAAATCATAAGAATCAAGTGCAAATGTTATATGCATAAGGAAACACTAAATTCTTAGTGGTCATAAAGAATATTAGGAATGGTAGGTAAGTATTTATTGTGTATGTTACAGAAAGTCCTATTTGGGACTGGAAGGTTCATTACTATATTCTACTTTCCTGGGAACCTGTGAGGCAGATATTACATCTGACGACTGGAGTGTCTCAGTCCTTGGCCGAAATAAGCAGTTCTCTTAGTATCTTAGGTGTAATCTTTTGATGCAATCTACTGCTATACATACCATTATTTTTAATAATAATGATAATAGTAATAATGAAAATAATATTATTTATTTATTTTTATTATTATTATTAGTTTGTAGTAGTAGTATTGGTATTATTATTTCCTTTACAATTATTCTTTAAAACACCAACTGTCTCTCATGGAGATAGACCATAAAGATGGAAACATACTCACAATATTCATTAAATATTTGTCTGCCAATTAGTGCGTAGACCTCATCATTCAAATGCACTTACGAAATGTAATATTTGTACCCTTCCTTTAAAAAGTAGGCAGTGTAGATCTCTCCTCAAAGACGTAAGTCTAGCTAATCGATTTCACTGAATACCTTTCTCTAACTCTTCCAGGAATAACCCCTTTCCTCTTTGGATTCAGAATAAAAGATTACATCCTCAAACAACACTTTTTACAATGTTTCCACTATATTCTCTCTGAATTGGATTGAAAAAGCTGCTGGTTGGTATAATGCCTTCATAAGATAAAATACTAACATGTTGCACAATGGTATTATTAATCAAGCTTTCGGTAATGTATACCATTAATGTAATGATCTGTTAAGGAATCATATACGACATGTGTTCAAGATTAGGATAGCTGGTACCTCCAGCTATATGTTTGTATATAATACCTCTGTACTGTTCGCATACATATATTCCTCTTAAAAATTATCTGGCCTAACAAAAAGTTTGCATCAGCTAGTGTCCAGGATATACACTGATAGCTGCTCGTGAGCAAATGAATATACCCCGTTACAGGGAAGACTTTAACATAAATATACATTGAGGAGAGAAAACTCATGGACACATTAAATATTTGATTGAAGCCAAAATTATAACGAAAGAAGATTTCCAGAAACGAAGATTTTTAAAATCATCTATTATTGCTGCATCCAATACAATATTATAAAACACAGCAATCAGATAATATCACATGATCACTTATACTACTGCAGTGCACGCCAGACCACTACTTCAGCCTCTCCTGTTCCCATATATGTCTTCTTTGTCAACCCTCTGTAGTAAAAAAAAAAAGCCATACCACAGGATTTGACAGAACCCGAGATCAGAGAGTCATAAAACTCCAGTCCGACGAGTTAGCCACTGGGCCAGCTGGCTACAACAGTAATATATGAATATACTAACAGTAATATATAAATATACAACACACAACACGTTAAATGAACAGTGTAGGTAGCCCTTATGAAATATCCAAAACAGTGGGTGACATTGAAATTTATTTTAACTGTTACTGTGGGTCTCCATAACCTCACTCTTCTGCCGGCCTTTAAACTGCAGGCCAAACAACACTATTATTTATGTACTTTCAAATCTTAAACAGGCCCCATAAATATCAGGGCCATTCTCAGTGTAAGAGTACCAAAATCACAAAAAAAAAATCCTACGGCCTAAAAACACTTAAACACCATCCCTTACATGCTCAGCCTCATCCTATAGCACCTTGTACCCACAACTGTTACCACGACACTGACAGACTCACTCACACACTTCCCAGTTCCCACACAGCTCTCTCATCCCCGTCACTTGTCCAATACACGTTCAATTTCAGAATGAACCCTGTCCACTGACACTACTCATAGACGTTTTTCCACTACATTTATATTAAAACGTATACACACTTTTTTATTTTACAGCAATGCAGAATCCTGCATAATAACCCAACCACCTGACCACAGGTCTCACTCAGCTAGCCGTAACCACTCAGCTGCAGCTAGTAAAATTACCTTAAGGTCTGGGGAAACACAAATTTACATCACCAAAAATAAGAACACTGCATAACAAGCCCTCGTTCTTACATTCGAAAACAAAATAGAAACACAAAACATATCCCCACAATGAGCAATGCTAATCTGCAGACATGTGAAACTCATTTAACATAAAACTTATCAAGTTTTATGCCAACTGAGCTTACAGTCATGCTTTATAGCTATAATCTTAAACTTCAAACTAGGAAAATACACCATCACAGCCAACAGCACAATGTTGGCCAAACACCGGTGTTGATGCATATTACTTATACATTATACACCTCTGGATTTTTTCTGAACGACTTCAAATAATTACATAAAATAAGCTGGATAAATAGTACCAAAATAAATTTATATAAACAGCATTAGTGTCCATTAACACACATCTCTCCTTGCAAAAAAAAGGGCACTTCGTATAAAATATATAAACATTAATAAGTTTTCAGAAATAGTGCAAAAATAATTGTATGTATTAATTACATTAAAAAAGACAATTATATTATCAACCCCGCGTCTCACAGCAAAGTGCAGTAAGCAAACCTGGCTAGCCAAAACCCACCTCTGGAAGAAATTGGAGAACACAGAAGGGAAAATTATGAGATTTAAAAACCTGGTTTGATAGTCACATATGAATTTTGTCACTGGAGTCATCACAGTTGACCCTCAAAAGGCGGGCCTCCCAGGCCTTCACCTACACTGTCATTTCAAGGAACCCTGGAGTCACTACACATTGGTGATCCAAAAAAAAAGCAAGTGGGTCCTGGAGAAACACAGCACCCAAAACACACAGGATCACTATTCATGACCCATAAATGGTGAAGCATCACCACCAACACCTCATTAACAAAAATCTTTGGTCCAGCAGTCCAAACGCCAATATACGACGGGTAAGGCATTAGCAGCCAGCATCTAAAAAAAAATGTTAGCATACCTTACCTAGGCATATAAACTGACATGACTACTAGAAACACACACACATACACTAGGAAAATCTGATACCCCCACCTCCAGCTCATCATCTTTTTTCCTCTTTAGGTGGTGAAAGATGCCATCTACTCGCCCACTGCAAACTGCTGCAAAACAAGAGCAGATAAATGTTCTACATACAACATTATGTACATTACAGACGACACAATGCATCAACAACCACATTCGCTGCTCCCTTCACATAATGAATCACAAAATTTAGAGGTTGGAAGAAAAAAGCCCAGCTAGTGAGTCCTCATAGGTGAAGGAAACGTAAAGGATTGTGGTCACTATATACAGTTATAGGATGAATTGACTTGAATATTAACTGAAAAATATTTCACAACCACCACTAAAGCAAGAGCCTCCTTCTCTATGGTGGCATAGTTTCTAAAGTGTCATTTAGGATTTGCTGATAAGTAGCTTACTAGAAATAATTGTTCTGATACTTCTTGAAAGAACACAACACCAACACCACACCAACACACAGCACCAACACCACACCAACACACAGCACCAACACCACACCAACACACAGCACCAACATTTTATCACTTCATCTACGCAGAAATACAGCAATGGTACTGCAATACACCTAGAACCAACACATTCAAATGCCTCGACACTTCATGTCCACACAAATTCACTGACTAGACGAGTGAACACCAAGTTTGACAAACTTCGTACAATCAACATCCCACAGCACTCACTCTCGTCTTTAGTTGTCTATAGCCACTGCAATCATGCACTTTGGCAAAATGACATTCAAAAGTTAATGGTGCCAAACCTTCGCAATTATCTGAAGCTGAGCATCAGTGAACCTAGTAAAGTTCCTAGCTTTTACATGTCTTCAAATCACTAAAATACAATCAATTCATACCAGCAGGCCACTAAACTTCTATCTGCATTAACAGGGATCGTTAATGAAGAGTCCTGTATGAAAGCCCATCTGACAAAGCGAATGTCACTGGTACGTGGATTGAAGACCAATAACCTTCAACTGTCTAATTTTACATATTCAGCCCTACATCAATACACATCCATTCTAAGAGAACATCACTTTGTGTCAGTGTATCCTCTGGTCATCTGGTTAGAACCGTTGCAGGTGATACCCTCACTCTCTAGGCACTACCAAACTATTGCAGGGAATTCTCACTCTTCAATTCAATTACATAGCTTAGAAAAGTTAAATGTGGTTGGCCAAAACACTTTTCTGCCAATTATCTAAGTGAGCATCAGTGAAATCCTAGCTAAAGAAGTTCTCTCAGTCGTTTGCAATTGCTTCCCAAGATCCTAAAAGTAACAATGGTCTCAAATATAACACTCAGCCAGTAGGGCCACTTACGAAACTTCGCATCCTGCATTGAAAACAAGTCGTTGACGACGCCCATCTAAGATACAAAGCGGATATGTCACTGGTACTGTGGTATTGAAAGCAATCATAACCTTTGCAGCAACTTTGATCTAATTTAACATTGTACATATTCAGCCCGCCTCCTCATCACTATGACATCATCCATTCTAGATGATGGAAAGACAGTCAGCCCTGTGGTCAGTGCTCATCCTCATGGTGCTCATCTGGTTGGGAACCGTTAACAGGGATACCCATCATCTGCATAGTCTAATTATAACTTGTCAAGTTCGAACCATTCATCTACCCCTTCATAATTTCTTCTTTTGTGGGTTCATTCTGTAAGGGACATGCCAAATCGGTTCAGCTTCCCCTACATCTATATCAAGGTGCTTTAAATTGCTTACCTTAGGGGTATCCCCAAACAAGTTCTCAAAATTTGAGAGAAGCTGAACCTTCTCCGCAACCCTTTCTTTACTAAGGCCTAACATACATTGTGTAGAGTACTTTAACAACGCCCTGTTACTAAGATGCTCATCTGTGGTTTCCTACAAATCAGTGTCCAACCTTGGATCACCTACTGTATTAACAGTCACCACACCAGTTCCTTGATGATACCGTTTTAGCTGATTACGTGTTCCTTGTTGAGAAGCAAATTCTCTCTCTCTCTCTCTCTCTCCCTCTTTTTCTTCCCTAATTAGGGCTAATTTCAGCCATAAAATCTCTGCTTCGCTACTCTCATTATTAGCAGTGGGGTTTGATCCAGGGTCTCCTCCAAGACACCTGTCAGCGCTAGAATCTCTACTGCGTACATACATCTGGAAATTAATAGCACAAAACATTTGCTTATTTACAGCAGAAATTACTTATATAAAATAATAAACCCCAAAGCAAAGCACATATTCACACTAAATTATTATTATTCTATTAACAGAGAATTACTGTTATTAAATAACTCCCTAAATCATTAAATTTCCACACACAAAAAACAGGTAGAAAAATAATTGTTTAATTACACCTGAAAAAGGTAAATTATTATTTACTTTTATAATATTTTATAGTAAATCCTTCCTTGAATCAACCTTCCTGAAAAATTAAACTCCAGTTGTTCTAAGATTAACTTAATTATTAACCCTGACTTAGCTTTTACCCTTAGGCATCAGCATTTAACATCTGGCGCCTAGGGGTAAAACCCTGTTCTAGGGACATTTGCTAAATCTAAAAAAAAAAAATCCACTCTAGAGCAATACTTGTGACATAACAAAAAAACTAATCTTGAAGTTGATTACCCGAAAGGACAAAAAAACCTAACATATACAAAAATATAATACTATATTAACAGTAATGTGTGAATATTCAACACACAACATGTTTACATATAATCAGCAGTGTACCTTTACCAGGCACTCATAGGTTGCCTTATGAAATATCCACAACAGTGGGTGACGTTGAAATTTATTTTAACTGTTACTGTGGGTCTCCGCAACCTCACCCATCTGCCGGCCAAACAACACTATTATTCCTGTACTCTCTAAATCTTAAACAGTCCCCACATAAATATAAGCGTCATTCTAGCCGTATAAGAGTACTAACAAAATAGTTCTAATGCTTAAAAACACTAAAACACCACAACTTACATACTCAGCCTCAACCTATAACACATTGGTCCCACAACTGTTACTTCAACACTGACAGACTCATTCACACACAGCTCTCTCATTCCAGTCACTTGCCTAATACACGTTCAATTTCAGAACTGCCACTATTCAAAGACATTTTTTTTTCACTACACTTATATTAAAGTATATAAGTGTTTTTGAGGGCTACCCTAGGGTACTGCAGGGGTTATCAAGTGTGTCAGAGTAGTGAACAACCCTTGAAGCGATTTACGAGTTGCCCTGAGCCACATAAGTGTGGGGAGAGCCATAATTTTATAAGTGATCTAGAAATAAATATTTGGTGGCGGGTTTAGAGTGGACCTAGTGTGCTCCAGGCGACGTTGCCACGTGTGTCACCCTAGACAATAAAGTGAAATAAATATGTGACAAGTGAAAGTAATACAGTGAATAGGTATATTATATATCGACAAGAAACGAAAGTGGATATACGCCAGAACATCACATCGAGTTGGACAATCTACAGGCTACTACACGCTGGACAAGTACATAAGAAAGAAGGAACACTGCAGCAGGCCTACTGGCCCATGCGAGGCATGTCCAAGTCTCCAACCGGCTTAACCCAATGCCCCGACCCAGCCAGGTCAGGTTACATGCACTTAAGGAAGGAGCACTGCATCTGACCTAGGAGCACAAGCTAGTCAGGACCAACTCACACCCACCCGCACCCACTCATATATTTATCTAGCCGACCACCTGGATTTAACCCTTCCCAGGTAAACTACAGGTAGTCAGGTCACTTCCACTTAAGGAATTAGTACGGCATCTGACCTAGTAGCACAAGCTAGTGAGGTCCACCTCACACCCACCTACACCCACTCATGTATTTATCTAACCTATTTTGAAAACTACACCACGTCTTAGCTCCTATGACGGTACTCGGGAGTTTGTTCCACTCATCCACAACTCTATTACCAAACCAGTGCTTTCCTATATCCTTCCTGAATCTGAACATTTCCAACTTGAAACCATATCTGTTTGGCTACAGTTTATCAAGGTTCGTGAAAAAATAATTTTGGGTGTGATTTACAGGCCCCCAAGTCTGGATAGGGAGTGCAGTAAGTTGCTATGGGACGAAATTCATAAGGCGTCTAGATATGAAAATGTGTTAATGGGAGATTTTAACTTTAGACAAATTGATTGGAACAATGAGACAGGTAATCTAGAGTCTAGTGACTTTCTTGATACGGTTCAGGATTGTTTTTTAAAACAGTGTGTGACAGAACCAACTAGAGGTAGCAACTTGCTTGATTTGGTTCTTGCTAACAAAGAATCACTATTTAATAATCTTGAGGTTAATGAAGAGCTTGAGGAAAGCGATCACAAATCACTTAGTTTTAATATATCATGTAATTACCCAGGTAACTGCAATCAAGTCTCTGTTCCAGACTTTCGTGTAGCCGACTTCATGGGGCTGAGAAATTACCTAGGTGGGCTAAATTGGGATGACCTGACTATGGGTCAGGTAGGTGGTTTTGGTTGCCAGTATGACGTTTTTCAGAGCGTAGTTCTAGCTGCCCAGACAACTTTTGTTTCAAGTAGGGAAATTAGATCTAACAAAAATGATCTAAAATGGATGAACAATAGATTAAAACAACTCATTGGTCAAAAGAGAGGCATATATACGCGTATCAAAAGAGGTGATGAACAGATAAGAAATCAATATTTTCAATTAAAGAGAGAAATAAAAAAAAAAACGGAATAAGAAAAGCAAAAAAGGATTATGAGGCTAAGGTCGCAAGGGATTCGAAGACTAACCCAAAAGGGTTCTTTCAGGTATACAGAAGTAAGATTAGGGACAAGATAGGCCCACTTAAGAGTAACTCAGGACAGATCATGGACAGTCATAAGGATATGTGTGAAATTTTCAATACTTACTTCCTCTCAGTTTTTACTCAGGAAGATACTAGCGGAATTCCAGAAATAATAAATTATGTAGAACAGGAAGATAATAAACTATGCTCGATTGGGGTAACTAGTGACATGGTCCTCAGACAAATAGATAAATTAAAACCTAACAAATCCCCAGGCCCTGATGAACTGTTTGCAAGAGTTTTAAAGGAATGTAAAGAGGAACTTAGCAAACCTTTGGCAAATATTTTCAATATATCACTACAAACTGGCATTGTGCGAGACAAGTAGAAAAGGGCAAATGTAATACCTATTTACAAGGCAGGTGACAAGTCCTTAGCTTCGAAATATAGACCAATAAGCCTTACCTCCATAGTTAGTAAATTTATGGAATCAATAATTGCCGAGGCAATTCGTAGCCATCTTGAAAAGCATAAATTGATTAATGAATCTCAACACGGTTTTACTAACGGGCGTTCCTGTCTTACGAATTTACTAACTTTTTTCACTAAGGTGTTTGAGGAGGTAGATCATGGTAATGAATATGATATTGTGTATATGGACTTCAGTAAGGCTTTCGATAAAGTTCCACATCAGAGGCTATTGGGGAAACTTAAGGCACACGGAATAGGAGGAGAATTTTTTGCCTGGGTAGAGGCACGGTTGACAAATAGGCGGCAGAGAGTTTGCTTAAATGGAGAGAAATCAGAATGGGGGCGCGTCTCAAGCGGTGTTCCACAGGGGTCAGTTTTGGGCCCTCTGTTGTTTACAATTTACATAAACGACATAGATGAGGAAATAAATAGTAACATAAGTAAATTTGCCGATGACACCAAAATAGGCCGTCCAATTCATTCTAATGAGGACATTAGAGCACTGCAGGATGATTTGAATAGACTGATGCAGTGGTCGGAGAAGTGGCAGATGCAGTTTAATGTAAACAAATTCAAAGTTCTAAATGTTGGCCAGGACAATAACCATGGCACATATAAGCTGAATAATGTAGATCTTATTACTTGTGATTGCGAGAAGGATTTAGGAAATCTGGTTAGTAGTAATCTGAAGCCAAGACAACAGTGCATAAGTGTTTGCAATAAAGCTAACAGAATCCTTGGCTTCATATCAAGATGTATAAATAATATAAGTCCTCAGGTTGTTCTTCAACTCTATATATCTTTGGTTAAGCCTCATTACAGAATGGATATAAATGCACTGGAAAACGTACAAAGGAGGATGACAAAGTTGATCCCATGTATCAGAAATCTTCCCTATGAGGATAGACTGAAAGCCCTGAATCTGCACTCTGTAGAAAGGCGTAGAATTAGGGGGGATATGATTGAGGTGTCAGGAAGACAGCAGCGAGTCATGGTACGTGGCGAGGTGTCAGAGTGGGCGCCGGTGACGAGTGGGGTTCCACAGGGTCAGTACTAGGACCGGTGCTGTTTCTGGTATTTGTGAACGACATGACAAAAGGAATAGACTCCGAAGTGTCCCTATTTGCAGATGATGTGAAGTTGATGAGAAGAATTCAATCGGACAAGGATCAGGCAGAACTACAAAGGGATCTGGACAGGCTGCATGCCTGGTCCAGCAATTGTCTCCAGGAGTTCAACCCCACCAAGTGCAAAGTCATGAAGATTGAGGAAGGGCAAAGAAGACCGCAGACGGAGTACAATCTATGGGGCCAGAGACTACAAACCTCAATCAAGGAAAAGATCTTGGGGTGAGTATAACAACAGGCACATCTCCTGAGGCGCACATCAACCAAATAACTGCTGCAACATATGGGCGCCTAGCAAACCTAAGAACAGCATTCCGATATCTTAATAAAGAATCGTTCAGGACCCTGTACACTGTGTACGTTAGGCCCATACTGGAGTATGCAGCACCAGTTTGGAACCCACACCTAGCCAAGCACGTAAAGAAGCGAGAGAAAGTGCAAAGATTTGCAACAAGACTAGTCCCGAAGCTAAGGGGTATGTCCTACGAGGAGAGGTTAAGGGAAATCGACTTGACGACACTGGAGGACAGGAGATATAGGGGGACATGCTAACGACATATAAGATACTGAGAGGAATTGACAAGGTGGACAAAGACAGAATGTTCCAGAGATGGGACACAGCAACAAGGGGACACAGTTGGAAGTTGAAGACTCAGATGACTCACAGAGATGTTAGGAAGTATTTCTTCAGTCACAGAGTGGTCAGGAAGTGGAATAGTTTGGGAAGCGATGTAGTGGAGGCAGGTTCCATACATAGCTTTAAGAAGAGGTATGATAAAGCTCATGGTGTAGGGAGAGTGACCCAGTAGCGGCCAGTGCAGAGGCGGGGCCAGGAGCTGTGAATCGACCCTTGCAACCACAACTAGGTGAGTGCACACAACAACACACACAAAACTAACACACACACACACACACACACACACACACACACACACTCAGGTGTCTGTCCTATGAAGAAAGGTTGAGGGAAATAGGACTAACAACATTGGAGGAAAGAAGGGTCAGAGGAGACATGATAACGACATACAAAATACTGCGGGGAATCGACAAGGTAGACAGTGACAGGATGTTCCAGAGAGGGAACACAGAAACAAGGGGACACAACTGGAAGCTGAAGACTCAGATGAGTCAAAGGGATGTTAGGAAGCATTTCTTCAGCCACAGAGTAGTCAGGAAGTGGAACAGTCTAGAGAAAGATATAGTGGAGGTAGGAACCATACATAGTTTTAAGACAAGGTATGATAAAGCTCATGGAGTAGGGAGAGCAGAGACCCATTAGCGGACAGCGAAGAGGCGGGGCCAGGAGCTGAGTGTCGACCCCTGCAACCACAATTAGGTGAGTACAATTAGGTGAGTACACACTTTCCCTCTGCTCCCTCCCACCACCTCTCCCTCACTCCCTTCCCTGAACCCCCCCTCTCTCCCCCTCCTTCTCCCCCTCTCCCTCTCCCATTCTCTCTCCACCTCTTCTTCTCCCTCCTCCACTCTCTCCTCATATTTCCCCCTCTTTCCCCCCTCCCCACCTCTCTTCCATTTCCCCACTGTCTCCAGTTTCTCCTCTCCCTCCCTCCACCCCACACAAACACTCAGGCAATCATAGTACAAAACAACCACATAGTAATACATAGTTTTTCACTCTGTGGCATATTAAAAAAAAAAATGGGGTGCAATAGAGTAGGACAGAAAACTAGGGGACTGGAGGATGAGTCTGCAAAGGAAGATTGGGCAGAAGAGCTCATGAAAAGGGAACATGAGTGTGGAAGGAAGCTAGAGGAGCTTAGCATGATAATGGAGGAGAGGATAGCTGCAGAAAGCAAGAAAATGGAGTATAGGATAGCTGCAGAAAGCAAGAAAATGGAGGAGAGGATAGCTGCAGAAAGCACGAAGTGGGAAAAGCCAGTCACAACAGCAGAGGCTAAGATACAGAGATTAGAAGAGGAACTGAAAAAATTGAAACAGCCTAAAGAACTAAAAAGCAATGTGGACATGGTATCAGAAACTGCTACCTCAGTCACAATTAAGGGGACTGTAGAGAATGGAGTGAAACTGTATGCAGAGGCCCTATCAGACCATCGTGAAGCCCGAGAAAAGACAGGACCACATCAGGAACAATCAAGGGGAGTGTAGAAAAAGGGAGAGCTAAGCTATACGTAGAAGCCCTAACATACCACAGCAATGCACAGGGAACGTTAAGGGAAAGCGACAGGCCACTGGACCAAGGGATAACAGACAGTGAAGAGATTGAAGAAAGGAAAGATGCAATGGAGGCAACTAAATCGAATCAGAAGTTACATAGGGATAGGCAGTGGGAGAATGAAAGAGAGAGATCAGTCTTTATTTATGGGCTCAGGGAAGCTGAAGGGAAAACTTATGAAGCAAGAAGACAAGGGGAGAAAAAAGCGATTGAAAGCATCATGAAAGCAATAGGAGAAGATGACATGATCCAGCTGGCAAATTTTTTGAGAATAGGGGGGTTTGTTAAAGCAAGAAACCGGCCAGTCAAAGTGATTTTCAAAACGGAATTGACTCGAAACAGGATTCTGGAGAGGAAAGCAAGACTAAGGGATATGTCAGATTACCGGAATGTGTATCTCAACCACAACAGAACACAAGAAGAAAGACAGAAACTGAAAGAGAGGGTACAGAGACAAAAGGAGGAAAGAGAGATGGACAGGAGAACCCAGACTCAGGAGGAAGTTCAGATACCTTCAGATGTCCCCAAACCTGGACAACCCCAATGCAACCAAACAATCTAAACGAAAACACACATGACATACCCAATACTTCCACCCACCTCATTACAAACTCCACCTTCACACCATCCACCCATAGTTCCTCATCAGGTCTCCCACTTTCCCAACCCCAACGTACCCCCCAGACTACGGTTTTAGAAAAGAAGTTGAAGGTTTGGTATACAAATGCAGATGGTATAACAAATAAATGTGATAAGTGGCATGAAACAATAAAGGAGACATCCCCAGACATAATAGCACTCACAGAAACGAAACTCACCAGGATGATAACAGATGCAATCTTTCCACCCGGATATCAAATCCTCAGGAAAGATAGAGGGAGCAGAGGGGGAGGAGGAGTTGCACTGCTCATTAAGAACCGGTGGGGATTTGAGAAAGTGGAAGTAATGGATGGAATAGGCGAAAGGGACTACATAGTAAGAACAATCCAGTCTGAATGCCATAAGGTGGTAATTGCTGTAATGTACAACCCGCCACAGAACTGCAGGAGGCCAAGAGAAGAATACGACGAGAGCAACAGAGCAATGGTAGACACACTAGCCGAGGTGGCCAGAAGAGCTCACACAGGGAGAGTAAAGTTGCTAGTTATGGGTGATTTGAATCACAAAGAGATTGATTGGGAAAGCCTTGAGCCCCACGGGGGTCCTGAATCATGGAGAGCCAAGATGATGGATGTGGTACTAGAAAACCTCATGCATCAACAAGTTAGAGACACTACCAGAGAGAGAGGTGAGGATGATCCAGCAAGACTGGACCTAATATTCACCTTGAGTAGTTCGGACATCGAGGATATCACGTATGAAAGGCCCCTTGGAGCTAGTGATCATTACGTTCTGTGTTTTGATTATATAGTTGAGCTACAAGTGGAGAGGGGAGCAGGAACAGGAAGGGAGAAACGAAACTACAAAATGGGGGACTACACAAGCATGAGGAACTTCCTACATGACGTTCAGTGGGAGAGAGAATTGGTAGGAAAACCAGTAAAAGAAATGATGGAATATGTGACAACCAAATGCAAAGAGGCAGAGGAGAGGTTTGTCCCCAAGGAAAACAGAAGTAATGGAAAGACCAGAACGAGTCTTTGGTTCACCCAAAGGTGTAGGGAGGCAAAAACTAAGTGCACTAGAGAATGGAAAAAGTACAGAAGACAAAGGAAATAGGAAAATAAAGAGATTAGCCGAAGAGCAAGAAACGAATATGCACAGGTAAGAAGGGAGGCTCAGCGACAATACGAAATTGATATAGCATCAAAAGTCAAGTCTGACCCGAAGCTGTTGTATATCCACATCAGGAGGAAAACAACAGTCAACGATCAGGTAATCAGGCTGAGGAAGGAAGGTGGGGAGTTCACAAGAAACGACCAAGAGGTATGTGAGGAGCTGAACATGAGATTTAAAGAAGTATTTACAGAGGAGACAAGAAGGACTCCAGGAATTCAGAATAGGGAGGTATATCAACAAGTGCTGGATGAAATACATACAACCGAGGAGGAAGTAAAGAAGCTGCTATGTGAACTCGATACCTCAAAAGCAGTGGGACCTGACAACATTTCTCCGTGGGTCCTTAGAGAGGGAGCAGAGATGTTGAGTGTGTCACTAACAAAAATCTTCAACATCCATTGAAACTGGGCAACTACCTGAGGTGTGGAAGATAGCAAATGTAGTCCCAATTTCTAAGAAAGGAGACCGACATGAGGCATTAAATTACAGACCTGTGTCACTGACGTGTATAGTATGCAAAGTTATGGAGAAGATCATCAGGACAGTGGTGGAGCACCTAGAAAGACACAAGCTTATAAACGACAACCAGCACGTTTTCAGGGAAGGAAAATCCTGTGTCACAAACCTACTGGAGTTTTATGACAAGGTAACAGAAGTAATACACGAGAGAGAGGGGTGGATAGACTGCATTTTCTTGGACTGCAAGAAGGCGTTCGACACAGTTCCTCTCAAGAGGGTAATGCAAAAGCTAGAGGATCAGGCACACGTAACATGAAAGGCACTGCAATGGATCAGAGAATATCTGACAAGGAGGCAACAACGAGTCATGGTACGTGACGAGGTGTCAGAGTGGGCACCTGTGACCAGTGGGGTTCCACAAGGGTCAGTCCTGGGACCGGTACTGTTTTTGGTATATGTGAATGACATAACGGAAGGGATAGACTCAGAAGTGTCCCTGTTTGCAGATGATGTGAAGTTAATGAGAAGAATTAAATCAGTCGAGGATCAGGCAGGACTAAGAATAGCGTTCCAATACCTCACTAAGGAATCGTTCAAGACTCTGTACACCATATACGTCAGGCCCATACTGGAGTATGCAGCACCAGTTTGGAACCCACACCTGGTCAAGCACGTCAAGAAACTAGAGAAAGTGCAAAGGTTTGCAACAAGACTAGTCCCAGAGCTAAGGGGATTGTCCTACGAGGAGAGGTTAAGGGAAATCGACTTGACGACACTGGAGTACAGGAGATATAGGGGGGACATGATAACGACATATAAGATACTGAGAGGAATTGACAAGGTGGACAAAGACAGAATGTTCCAGAGATGGACACAGCAACAAGGGGACACAGTTGGAAGTTGAAGACTCAGATGAATCACAGAGATGTTAGGAAGTATTTCTTCAGTCACAGAGTGGTCAGGAAGTGGAATAGTTTGGGAAGCGATGTAGTGGAGGCAGGAACCATACATAGTTTTAAGACGAGGTTTGATAAAGCTCATTGAGCAGCGAGAGAGAGGACCTAGTAGCAATCAGTGAAGAGGCGCGGCCAGGAGCTATGACTCGACCCCTGCAACCACAAATAGGTGAGTACACACACACGAGGGCACGAGTGGGAGTTACTGCATTATATAGAGCTTGTGAATCTTTAGTGGGTTTTGGCCCATCAACGCCATTGCAAGAATAACCGAAAGTTGTCATTGTCAGTGAACAACCTGAGAAGCAATATACGAGCTGCCCCAAATCAGAAAAGGGAGATAAAGGATACAATTTATATAAAAAAATGAAGCATTGCCAGAAGAGAAGCCAGAGGCGTAATGTGGGTGTAGGGGGTATCACCACAAACCAATACCAGGAAATTCAACCAGAATAAGTGTGACCCAATCCAGAAAGATAAGAGATAAGGATACAAGAGTTAGCAAATACAGTGAATACAGTGAAGAAGAAATGATAGGGAAAGCTAGGAGCCAGGAGTGCCGCCACAACAAGAATCATCATGCAGCCGCAACTGAGCGGGATCCAGGCGACAGCTCTGCTAGCCGTAATGTACAAACACCTTTTTGTGGTTGCATGTGAGATTTGGCATCTGGTCCTGCATCACTGACATCTGGGACATAAACCCTACTCTGGAGAGCTGAATATCATACATAGAACACTTATCACTTAGTAAGGGAGAGAAACTGTGAAGGGACTTAAGTGGGGGCACCACATGCTAGGTCGACACACACATTAGTGAGCATGAGTACAGGCACTAAGGTCAGACAAACATACACTAACATAGTAACAAAGTAAGTTTATTCAGGTATACATAAATACAGTTACGCAGATTATCATACATAACAGCATATGTGTAGAGAACCTAGGACTTACTTTATTGTTAAATAATGGTAGGAGCAGGACAAGCAAGCTGTTGGAACTGTCAGTAACTTAATGCACATAGACAGTTCACACACACACGCGCATGTACGTACGAGGCGATCATAAACACACACACACACAGGCTTGAATGCACACATGTGCACACAGCCTACCCGCTACCGCGGCTTAATCAAATAAACAAAAAAAAACCTGGCATTCACACAAACACAAACTCCCACTCCCTCTGTATCTCCTCCTCTCCCTCCACATCTTCCTCCATCTCTTCCTCCTCCTCCTCCTCCCCTCACTCCTCCTCTCCCACCACCTCCTCTTCCACCCCACTTCCTCCTTCTCTTCCTCCTCCTCCTCTTCTTCTTCCCCCTCCTCCTCTTTCTCCTTATTCTCCTCCTCTCTCACTCTCTGGTGTAGTCAACAAGGCCTCACTAACAATACATGCCCACAAGAGCATGAGAACATATGTTGTTTATACACACACATGTACATGAACCTTTACCACCTCAAACCTACATTCTAACCAGCCTCTGCCACATATACTCCCTCACACTCCTTCTCCCTCCCACTCTCTCTTCCTCTTCCTCTTCATCTTCCTTATCCTCCTGTTAAGTAAAAGGACACAAATGCAACTAAAGAGACATTTTATTGTGGCAACGTTTCGCTCTCCAGGAGCGAAACGTTGCCACAATAAAATGTCTCATTAGTTGCATTTGTGTTCTTTTACTTAACATATTGTCGGTAATTCTACCAATATTAATACATTCCTTATCCTCCTCCTCCCCTTTTCTCCCTCCCCCTTGCCTTTCCCTCACTTCCTTTCTCACTTTCTCCCTGTACCCCTATCCTATCCTATTCTTTCTCCATCTCTCTCCCCTCTGCAACTGACTTCCCGCCTTCACCTAGAGCTATCATTCTACTCCCCCATGGGGAGTATATATATATATATATATATATATATATATATATATATATATATATATATATATATATATATATATATATATATATAGGATGGGGTCCACCTCTGGTACAAATTGTGGGACCATAGCCTCGGAGAAGTGGATAAAAGGCTTCAAGGAAGAATATTTGGATTTCTTCCTGATGCCATTTGAATATTCCACTTCTCCTACCACCCCATCTTTTAATTTTTTTTTTTACCAATAGGTATGTTTTATTACATAATATGGTACAAAAGATTTGAGAGATACATTGTTGATATAAAGATGGCATATACAGTACACGAGGTGAGAGATACATGTCTAGTACATATTGTTACATCTTTGTCACTGATTATAATGCGAAAATCTCATCCAGCTCTTCCGAGCTGGTGCGCGTGCCCAGAATACAGCATGCATTACCCCTCTGAACAGCAGCGCTGAGTCGCTGGAACAGAAAACTAGCTGCCCTGGGATCCCTAGTTACCCTGTTGAGTCTTTTGCCCAGCTCCTTGAGGAACTTAGATGCACTCTTTCCCCATGAGCCAAGGGTCTCTGAGCCTATGGGAACAAACATATAATGATGGGCAAGTTCTCCATATTTTCTCGACTTCTGGGACTCCCTGAATGGTGGCAGCAGCCCCTCCTTCCTCCCTGGTGTACTGGAGATAGGTATCAGCCAAGGTAGATGCACATGTGTAGTCCCACACCACCTGCTTGCCGTCTGTCCAGGCTTGAAGGGTGATACCATCTGGACGCTTTTGGTTGCCATCAGATCTGCATAGTTGGGGTGGTTCCCTTACTGCTGGGCATCCGGCTGTTGTGAGGCTCCTCTTGATAATGTTATTAACCTCTTCATGTCTTGCAATCTTTCCTCGATTTACGACACAAGACCATGGTACCCGAATCGGTCTGCTGCTTCACTGCCACAAATACACCTGTGTTCGGCGAGAATAGGGGCGGCAAGTCGAAGGGCAACACCAATGCGGATGGTCTGTGGGTCGAGGCGTGTGCCAAGGCTGGAGTTGGGAACAGCCAAAAGAAAGTCCCCTGCATGAGGAGCTCACTGCAAGTAGGCGGGCTCTATCCTTCCCTGACACACTCTGAAGCATTGCTGAGGCTATATTCTCTACTATTGGGCCATCCCAGTGCGACTGTTTGTAGTTGTTGGGGGAGCAGGCCTGGTTTCAGAGCCTGTTAGGTTATCCCAGATCCTGGCTCCATCAACGAACTTTTGGTCATGGATTCCAATCGTGTCCCTAAGATGTTCAGGGAGAATTGCTGCTACAAGCCCTCTGGATGCAATGCATGAAGACAGGAAAGCAGGTAGAGCAATCTGAGATGACTTGCGGACACCAATGCCTCCTAGTCTGACTGGGAGTGTAGCTTGGTCCCACTGCCCATCTTCTAGAGTAAGGTTAAGTACTTTAGTAAAGATCTGCCTCAGGATACTGTCATATTCGTGCAGTATAGGATTATCATATGAAGGAGCACATCTTAGGAAATATGTCAACCTGGGCAGACTCAAGCATTTTGTAGAGGAGGTACAAGGCATCATGGGTGTCAAGATTGCCTATTCGTTGTTCCATTCTCCTCAATTCTTCCAGTTTCTTCCTGAGAATTGTGTCAATGGCATCTCTTCCCAGAGGTGCTCCAAGCAAGACACTATTAGTAGGGCAATGACTGTTGCTCCTGGTAGTTTTGATAGCACTGCATCTATCACTTGTTGATTGACTGATATGATTTCACATTTGGATGGATTCAGGATGAGACCCATTTCCTGTCCCTGTGTCATCACCTGTGTAAGATCATCTACAAGGGACTCCTTTGTACCTGCTAGTGTGCCATCATCCAGGAACCAGATGTTTAGCTCACTGGTCAGTCTTACTGTGATTTCCCTAACTGCTATACAGAAGAGAAATGGTGCGAGAGGGTCCCCTTGCTGGACACCCTCTGATGATGTGATTTCATGCTCTCCAAACAGGAGCATTGATTCCTTGCTATATCCAGCTGAAACAAAAGGGAAGAGACCTGGAAAATGTTCTTGTACAGCTGCTAATACTACGTCCCTTTTCAGGAGATTAAATGCATTCTTGAAATCTAATTTAATCCACTGCATTGTCCTCAGGCAGGTTGTCGATATATGCCCTTGTTGCATGAACCGCTGCTTCACTTCCTTGAGAGACCCCAAAGCCAAGCTGGTTTGGTTGAAGCATGATGGCTGCCTCTGCGCGAATACTTTGACAGCAGATTTAGAAACGAGGCGGCGAAACGTGTTGCCCACTGCGATTGGCCTAATTCCTCCATCCTTCTTTTTAAGGGCACAAAGTGATGCTCCAAAAAGAAAGGTTTAATCTCGTCAGGAATCAGACCAGCCAAGGAATTGTTGACGAACCTTGTGATCTCTGACAGCAGTGTCTCTGCAATCTCCCGATAACTGGATTAACCATTTCCTTTAAATGTTGTGGCCTTATTCCAGTGTAACCCCAGCAGAGCCGGAAGGGGAAAGACATTATTGCTTTGTAAATGTCCGAGTCTTGCACAATCAGTGGTTCCACAGTGGGGACAGAGGTGTTGGAACTGTTGGTACCCCTGGTTTCCTGGCAGGGTGCTTTCCTCTAAGTGCTTCAGCAGTGTCAGCATCTCTGGGGGCAACTGTATCTTCACTGGTGATAATTCTGATTGCTCCCACTGTGTTGCCCTTCATACAAACACTGTTTTAAACTGTGAATGAAGACGTCAATTCTGAACATAAGCAGTAAATTTAAAAACCATTTAGGTGATGGTGACGGCAAGAGTGACTGTCTCAACACTAAACAACACCTATAAGCGAACTTCATACATATATCCGGGGACTCATTGTCCCTGACTCTGTGATGCTGCGTCCTGGAGACTCCACTCTCCCTGACGCTGTGATGCCGATCCTGGAGCTCACTCTCCCCCTGACGCGGGATGCTGCGATCCTGGAGACTCACTCTCCCCTGGCGCTGTGATGCTGCGATCCGGGAGACTCACTCTCCCTGACGCTGTGATGCGGATCCTGGAACTCACTCTCCCTGGCGCTGTGATGCTGCGATCCGGGAGACTCACTCTCCCGGGCGCTGTGTGCTGCGATCCTGGAGACTCACTCCCCTGGCGCTGTGATGCTGCGATCCTGGAGACTCCCCTCCCTGACGCTGTGATGCTGCGTCCTGGAGACCACTCCCCGGGCGCTGTGATGCTGCGATCCGGGAGACTCACTCCCTGGCGCTGTGATGCTGCGATCCGGGAGACTCACTCTCCCTGGCGCTGTGATGCTGCGATCCGGAGACTCACTCCCCCTGGGCTGTGATGCTGCGACCCTGGAGACTCACTCTCCCTGGAGCTGTGATGCTCTACCCCCGCTTTGGTACTTTTTCCCAGGAATTGCAAGGAACCTTCCCAGTATATACCTGATCTCTTTATTTTTTTGAATCTAGAGAAGAGAATTACAGTTGAAAGTAAAAGTACAAAGGCATTTGTCTTTTTGTCTCTACTCACACACACACACACACACACACACACACACACACACAAAAATACACACACACACACATCATAAACCCCCACAGTGAAAATATGTAATACAATTTTAATAAAATATGTGCTTACAAAATTTCTTCTGGGGAATAGGAAGAAAGACAAAAGAAGCACATATTAAACACATGTATTTACTTCTATATGTTGAGAGCTCTTAGGGTTTGTACCTTTGAATGCTTAATAAGGATAT
This sequence comes from Cherax destructor, assembly GCA_009830355.1. Lineage (NCBI taxonomy): Eukaryota > Metazoa > Arthropoda > Malacostraca > Decapoda > Parastacidae > Cherax > Cherax destructor. The sequence goes on along the minus strand of WNWK01006956.1, from coordinate 57,746 downwards.
TAAAAATCTTTGAAATTTTTTTTTTGATTAGCAATATCCACTAATATTTATTGATAAGGCTTTTCAAAAACCAAAAAAATCATTCTACAAGACAGAGATTAATACCAGTTTTCCCAAACATGAAAATCTCCCCACCTCCCACAAGCTTTTGGTTATTTTAAAAATTTGACAATACACTGAAACAAAATTTCATTAAAAAATTCCCCAAAATCTGTAGGTTGTGTATACCCCATCCCATGTGAAAGTTGTGATCCCTTTTTATTTGGGGACAAACTTCCAAGTCTTTCCTTAGCCCGGTTAAGCAACATAAATACGCAATGTCTAGTGCTCAAGAATCTCGTGCTCAAGAATCTCGTGCTTGGTTCATTCATGCTTAACGGATACAGGCCAAGAGAGGAAAATACGGAAGAATTAATTTTTGAATTCCACAGTTCAAAAAATTTTGGGGAATAATTTCATCAAGAAATATGCACAATATATTTAAATTTGTTTTCGGAATGTATAAATTTAAAATTTTTATAGTCTTGAATATTGTTCATTTTTAAAAGGAAAAAAAATATTTTTAAAAAAAACAGCGGTGTTGTTTGTGAGTCCACCAATTAACTTTTGGACAGATATCTGAAGTGTCACCTCAGGGTTTAAATTTAAAATGTGCTTCTTTGCCTCTTTTTAATATTCTTCGAAAAACACTGTATCAACACATGTAAGTGCTCAGGAACTGAGCTGGGGCCCTTTCATCCTCAGACAAAGAATAAACTTACTTCGGGGAAAAACCCCGGGTTCCCCCCCAGAGCTGTTTGAATATTCCCTTTCTCCTACCTTTTATAATCCATATTTTTTATGAGACTTTATTTAAAAAAAAAAAAATACAGTGACAAAAAACAATAGGGAGTTAAACCACAAGATAACATCTCAGAGCCTACATCTCGAATATTTGGTCCAACTCCCCGATAGTGGGGCCGTGTCCCCAGAATGCTGCAGGCTTTTTCCCTCGGGAATGAAAAATTCCGGGAGTCCCGGGAAAAAGGGGCCCCCGCCTTACCGGTTTTTGTAATGATTTTTTCAAACAGCCTTTGAGGAACGTTAAAAGTACATTTACCAACCCCCACACCCCACGGGGATGAAGTTAAAGCAAGGGGGCAGGCCTTCATATTTCCCGGTCTTCTTTGTCTCCCTGTAGCTGGCGGGCTCTACCCCATTAGTTTCATGATTTAGCATTTTGGGGTTGAATTCCAGCAACGGCCCTAAAATTCAACCCCACCAAGTGAAAAGTAAAGGAAGTTTGGGGGAAAGGGGGGCAAAGAAGACCACAGACGGAGAAACAGCCCCTGGGGGCCCAGAGCCTAAAAACCTCACCAAAGAAAAGTATCTTGGGGTGAGTATAACACCGACACATCTCCTAAAATTTGCACATCAACCAAATAACTCCCTTTAGCATACGGACGGGGAAAAACCTAAGAACAGCATTCGACATTTTAAAAGGGCATTCATGACCCTGACATTGTGTACGTTGGGCCCATACTGAAGTTACAGTGAAGTTTTTTGTACTTCCTTTCCCCCTTTTCCCAAATGCTGTTTACCAAACAATCTTGTACAAAGGGTACAATGAAGTAAAAATTTGACAGTTTGGTAGTCTTAGACTGTAAAGCTAGGTACTGAGTAGTTTTGGGAATGACCCCCTTTTCCCGGGATGCCACCCACGACAGTCGACAAACACCCAAGTACCTATTTACGCTTAAAGAAAATCCCTTTTTTGAAGAGCAAGCTTTTATTGGGAAAAGAAACACAGTCCCAATAAAATTTTGCAAAAAAAACAAGAACAAGAATTAGAAAAAATACTAAAGGACCTTTTAGCCCCTTATCGGGGTTTTTTTTTTAAAATTTTGCCTGAAGTGGCAAGTTTACTGGACAGTGCCACTCATCCTGTAAAAAAATTAATTATGGAAAAGATATAAGTACACAAAGCGCCAGTTTGGAACCCTCCCCAAGCCAAGCATGAAGGGAAAACGAAAAAAGGAAAAGGGTTTTGAAACAAGACTGGCCCCCGGGAGCAAAGGGGTAGGGGTCCTAGGGAGGAGGGTTAAAGGGGAAATCGCCCTTTGACCCCTGGAAGACAGGGAGATAGAGGGGATATGAGAAGGCATATAATATACTGAGGGGAATCGACAAGGTGGAAGCGACTGAATTTTCCCAAGATGGAACACAGCCCCCGGGTGGACACAGTTGGAAGCTGAAGACTCAGATGGACCACAGGGATGTTAGGAAGTATTTTTTCCCAGTCCAATTTTGTCAGGAAGTGGAATAGCCCGGGAAGTGTGGTGGAGGGGATCCATACATAGTTTTAAGGAGAGGTATGATAAAGCTCATGGAGCGGGTAGAGTGCCCAGTAGCGGCCAGTGAAGGGGCCGGATCCAAGAGCTGTGTATCGACCCCTGCAACCACAACAAAGGTTGAGTACACACACACAATATATATATATATATATATATATATATATATATATATATATATATATATATATATATATATATATATATATATATATATATATATATATATATATATATATATATATATATATATATATATAAAACACACTTTTATTTCATTAACACATCGGCCTTTTCCCCACCAAGGCAGGGGGGCCCCAAAAAAAAAAAATTTTCACCATCATTCACCCCATCACTGTCTTGCCAGAGGCGGATTACACTACTGTTATAAAACCCAACATTAACACCCCCCTTCAAAGTGCAAGCACTGCCCCTTTTTGCTCTCTCTCTCAAAAATATATATATAAAATATATATATATATATATATATATTTATTTATGTCGTCCGATTGGTAAAACTGGCCCCCCCGAAAAAACTCATCTAAAATTAAATCTTTTCTAAAATTTTTCTTAAGTTTAAAGAAAATATTTTTTTATTTTGTTAATGTAAGAATTTTAATTTTGTACCAAAAAGAAACTTTTGGAAAAAACCCACCTAACCTTATTTCAACAAGCACAATTTAATTTTAACCCAACCAAATATATTTTAGATACGTTAACATTAATTTAATAATAAACAAACCAAAAGAAATATATTTTTTTTTTATGTTCAGAATGATTTTGGCGAAATTATTGCATACACAAATTTTCACTTGTCTTTTAGGGAAGGGAGGGGGTTGCTATTTGGGAAAATCGAAGTTTTTTTTAATCGGCACGACATTTATATATATATATATATATATATATATATATATATATATATATATATATATATATATATTTATTTTATATATATATATATATGTCTGGGTTAGGTAAACTTTTGGGCAATTTGCAAGAACTCATCTAAAATTAAGTCCTTTCAAAATTTTCTCTTATACGTTTAAAGATATATTTTTTTCCCTTTTGTTAATGTAAAAATTTAAATTTTGGGACCAAAAAAACTTTTAAAACCCACCTAACCTTATTACAACAAGCGCAATTTAATTTTGCCTAACCCAAAATAAATATATTTTAGATACGTTAACATTAATTTAATAATAAACAAAAACAATGAAATATATTTTTTTTGTTGTGTTTTAGAATGATTTTAGAAATTTTTTGATACACAAATTTTCAATTTTTCTTATATGGAAGGTGAGGGGTGTTAATGTTGCAGTTTTATAACTGTAGGGGAAAGCATGCCTCCAAGACAGGGTGGAGGGGAAAGTTGATGGAAGTTTGTCTTTTCAAGCCACCCTACCTTGGTGGGGAAAAGGCCGATGAAAAAATATATATATATATATATATATATATATATATATATATATATATATATATATATATATATATATATATATATATACAGGAACAACCTCCCAAAACACACCCTACTCCCAATTACTGTGGCTATTCTCAGCACACTAGCCTCCCGACAGTGGCTGTACACTAGCCTCCAACCCCGTGACAGTACACAAGCCTGCAGACAGTGGCAGAATTAAGTCTCGAGACAATGGCAGTACACTAGCCTCCAGACAGTGAATACACAAGCCTGCAGACAGTGGAGTAAAAAGCCCCAGACAGTGACAAAACAAGCCTGCAGACAGTAGCAGTAAAAAGCCTGCAGACAGTGAGAGACACAAGCCTGCAGACAGTGGCAGTACACAAAACCTGCAGGGCAGTGGCAGTACATAAGCCCCGCAGACAGTGACAGACACAAGCCTTGGGGAAAAAAAGGGGGGCGCACCCCGGGCAGGATGAAAACAAAGCCCCGGGCAGTGGCGGCACGCCTGGAAGTGGCAGACGCCTGGAACAGGGCGTACGCCTGGAAGGACAAACACAAGCCTTTTAGAAAATGGCAAAAACAAAGTAAATAAATCAAAGCCTGCAGACAGTGGCCCGTACAAACCTTCCCCAAAAGGGTACACAAGCCTGCAGAAGGGCAGTACACAAGCCCGCAGACAGGACAGTACACAAGCCCTTGCAGACAGTGACAGTACAAGCCGCAGACAGTGGGAGACAAGCCCGCAGACATGACAGAAAAGCCTGCAACAGTGGCAGTAACAAGCCCGCAGACAGTGAAAAGTACACAATCCTGCAGACAGGACAAACCCAAACCTGCAGAATGGCAGTTTCACTAGCCTCCAGAAATGGCATACACAAGCCTGGGAGAAGGGGCAGCACAAGCCCAAAAACAGTGACAGATTTTTAAACCTGCAGACAGTGGCAAAACAAGCCTGCAGACAGTGGCAGACACAAGCCTGCAGACAGTGGCAAAACGCCTGCAGGTGAAGTAAAAGGGCCCCCCCGACAGTGACAGTACACAAGCCCCGCAGACAGTGGGTAATTTCCAAAACCTGCAGACAGTGACAGTACAAAGCCCCAGACAGTGGCAGTACACAAGCCTGCAGACAGTGACAGTAAAAGCCTGCAGACAGGGGTACACAAGCCTGCAGACAGTGGCAGTACACTAGCCCCCCAGACAATGGCAGAAAAAGCCTGCAGACAGTGACAGTACACAAGCCTGCAGACAGTGGCAGTACACAAGCCCGCAGACAGTGACAGTACACAAGCCTCCCGACAGTGGCAGGGCACAAACCTTGCAGACAGTGACAGCCACAAGCCCGCAGACAGTGGCAGTAACAAGCCTGGGAGAAAAGTGGGCCAAGGGGAAAAGGGGAGTAAAACAAGCCCGCAGACAGTGACAGTACCCAAGCCTGCAGACAGGACAGCACGCCCGCAGAAATTGGCAGTACACAAGCCTGCAGACAGTGGCAGTACACAAGCCTGCAGACAGTGGCAGTACACAAGCCTCCAGACAGTGGCAGTACACAAGCCTGCAGACAGTGGCAGTACACAAGCCTGCAGACAGTGGCAGTACACAAGCCTGCAGACAGTGGCAGTACACAAGCCTGCAGACAGTGGCAGTACACAAGCCTGCAGACAGTGGCAGTACACAAGCCTGCAGACAGTGGCAGTACACAAGCCTCCAGACTGCAACAGTATAAATATCTGATCGAAGGTTTGGGTAAATGCTAAGCTTGTGGATATCAATAAATTGACTTGTTGATACAAGCTGCGCCAACTCTCGCCCAGCACTCTACCTCATTCACCGTGACACACGCAGTTCCCATGACACGGAATGATACTCTCAGCTACTGCACTCCAACATAATTCCAGTAAGGGAACACATGGCTAAGATGCAGCTTGGGAATGTGCCAGCAAGGCGGCTGAGATGTGTGGTGATGTGTGGTTATCACATTAAATGACAGAACGAGGGGGGACATGATTGCTACGTTCAAAATACTGAGAGGATTTGACATAGTGGGTAGGAGAAATCTGTGCGAGAGGTAGGTGTGAGGGTAAACGAGGTCACAGCTGGAAGGTAAAACACAGATGAGTCACAGGGATGTTAGTAAACACTTCTTTAACATTAGAGTTGTCAGAAAGTAGCACGACCTACACAGAGAAATGTTACATTAATATATGCATGGTATTAGAAATTTCTAATACGTACCATGCATATATTAATGTAACATTTCTCTGTGTAGGCCGTGCTACTTTCTGATAACTTTAACGTTAAAAAAGTATTTACTAACATCCCTGTGACTCATATATATTGTTTTTAAATTTTTTTGTCCTGAACATTTTCATACCAATATGTGTATACTTCATAAAATATATAATTTTACAAATTCATGTACTTTTTTTTTTATCAAAATCAGGTTAGGTTATGAGAGGGATTGTTTATAAGTAACTCAGGCTTGGCATATATAACATGGGGTTTGTTATTCGGTAATGGTTACATATAGTGGGACGCAAATGACCGGCACTCAGAAAAACCGAACGCTAATGTCCAGAGACACCAATGACCGGGAAGCATTTGACCGGGACACAATCGTCGAGGAGGTAAATACTCTATTTCCGCAATGAATATTGACTTAAGAATGGATGCGTGTGTCCACACCACAAGCGTTGTAACAGAGGCGATGATTGGTAGATGAGTCGTGTATTTCTGTAAATAATGTTGCTCAGTTATGTTTTAACTTATCTCCTGATATTAAATATGGAAGGGAAATTATGTTAGTACCAAAAATTTCCTCTGACAAGGAACATGAAAGAGATAATCATGATAAGCTGTAAGATAGCGAGATGTTAGTATAATTTAACTTTGATAACTCTGTCTATCTGTCTCTCTCTTTCTCTCTCAGGTAATAAATGGTGACTAACGCTGGCAGGGATGTTAGGACACAAATGCAGTAACTAGGACATTTATTTAGGAGACGTATCGCCAAGCAGTGGCTTTTCCAATCCAACACACAGAACAGATTACACCTAGTGAACAGGGTGTAGTGAGTAAGGTCACGTGCTGCCACGGGTGTGCTGGTCAAAGTATTTCAGAAATCATAACATTACCTGTGTTTTGAGTGATTTTAAAAAAACACTTCATCAAACACGAGGACATAATTAATTAAAAACTTTTTCGACTCATTTCAGTGTACCTGTGAAATACGCCAGATTCTTTGATGACAATACTGGCATTTTGAAAGTCAATGAGATGGTTGCGGGGGTGTTGTGGAATATGGAGCAAGCGTTTTTCAAGTCTCTTCTGTCTGTCTGTCTGTCTCTCTCTCTCTCTCTCTCTCTCTCTCTCTCTCTCTCTCTCTCTCTCTCTCTCTCTCTCTCTCTCTTCTATCTATCTATCTCTCTATCTCTCTCTATCTCTATCTCTATCTCTATCTCTTTTATAGGATGCTGATGATATTTTCCCCCAAAAAAAACTTTAATAATGGATTCATATTAGATAAGTTTAAAAACTTATATAGTATTTAGGAAAGTAATGGTATGGCAATAGACTTGTTGATGAATAGAATAGTCTGTCTAGTATGGTAATTTAACCGAAAACTTTGAGTAGCTTTAAAATTAAGTTAGGCAAATATCGGACTTCTTTCCTCTCTCTCTCTCTCTCTCTCTCTCTCTCTCTCTCTCTCTCTCTCTCTCTCTCTCTCTCTCTCTCTCTCTCTCTCTCTCTCTCTCTCTCTTTTCTCTTCTCTCTTCTGTCTTTTCTGTCTCTCTGTTTTCTCTGTCTGTCTGTCTGTCTGTCTGTCTCTCTCTTTTTCTCTTTTTCTGTCTTTGTCTCTCTCTCTCTCTCTGTCTCTCTCTCTCTCTCTCTCTCTCCTCTCTCTGTCTCTCTGTCTCTCTCTCTCTGTCTCCATTAACGAGTTATATGTTCATTTTGCTTGTAAGATCATAATGCTTGACTATTATATTCATAATAAAAGAATGAAAATAAAGGGATATGCCTCATATAAATACTGTATTCGTAAAACTGATAACCGGGACTAGCAGGTTGTAGCTAGTGATATAAGCAGTAGAAGGCCTGTTAAGCCACCACACACACAAACACACACACTCACTCACACACACACACACACACACACACACACACACACACACACACAGGAACCATACATATTTTTAAGACTAGGTTTGATAAAGCTCATGGAGCAGGGAGAGAGAGGACCTAGTAGCAATCAGTGAAGAGGCGGGGCCAGGAGCCATGACTCGACCCCTGCAACCACAAATAGGTGAGTACACACACCAGGAACATCTCCTGAGGCGCACATCAACCAAATAACGGCTGCAGCAATGGGCGCCTAGCAAACATAAGAACAGCATTCCGACATCTTAATAAAGAATCGTTCAGGACCCTGTACACTGTGTACGTTAGGCCCTACTGGAGTATGCAGCACCAGTTTGGAACCCACATAGCCAAGCACGTGAAGAAACTCGAGAAAGTTTGCAATAAGACTAGTCCCGGAGCTAAGGGGTATGTCCTACGACGAGAGGTTAAGGGAAATCGACCTGACGACACTGGAGGACAGGAAAATAGGGGATATGATAACAACATATAAGATACTGAGATGAATTGACAAGGTGGACAGAGACAGAATGTTCCAGAGATGTGACACAGCAACAAGGGGACACAGTTGGAAGTTGAATACTCAGATGAATCACAGGGATGTTAGGAAGTATTTCTTCAGTCACAGAGTGGTCAGGAAGTGGAATAGTTTGGGAAGCGATGTAGTGGAGGCAGGCTCCATACATAGCTTTAAGAAGAGGTATGATAAATCTCATGGCGCAGGAGAGTGACCCAGTAGCGACCAGTGAAGAGGCGGGGCCAGGAGCTATGACTCGACCCCTGCAACCACAACTAGGTGAGTACACACACACACACACACACACACACACACACACACACACACACGATGAACCCAATCTAACACTATCCAACGTTAGTTTCAATTATGTTCAATGACAATGATGTTTGACATTTAATTTCACATGACTGAATACCGTCCGGTTGTCAGCTTCACTTTCAATTAATTTTATGGCCTATCAGCTGCATAAACAGTAGTTTAATACTTCAGTTCTCTAAAACAATTGTGTAACCTACAATAACCTATGCCCAGCATAGATTGTTAAGGTTACTGACACTTACCTTAGGTTAGATAGATGAGTGGCAAGTGTTGGATTTAAATGAGATCTGTGGAAGATGACACTTGTGTACTGTTGACGACATTAAATGTCCTTTACTGAACACAAGTGACCTTTTCCACATTTTGTCGGAATCACAATAACCATTTATAACCTGAACATGTTCTGCTTAATATGGTCCAGTAGGCCTACTACATTGTTCTTCGATTCTTGTGTTCTTAATATTTAGAACACCCTGACCCTATAAAATGGGGCCAACGTTTAGTATATACACCGATAAAAATTGAGTAGAGAGTATGTTCCATTGTCATCAGGCGTTGTTGGGGTGGTGGGTGAAGGTGTGGGGGTGAGGGTGTGTGGGGGTGAGGGGGTGGGCGTGGGGGTTGAGGTGTGGGGTGGTGGGTGAGGGTGTGGGCGTGGTGGGTGAGGGCGTGGGGGTGGTGGGTGAGGGTGTGGGTGGTGGGTGAGGGCGTGGGGGTGATGGGTGAGGGTGTGGGGTGGTGGGGGAGGGTGTGGGGTGGTGGGTGAGGGTGTGGGGTAGTGGTTGAAGGTGTGGGGGTGAGGGTGTGGGGGGTAGAGGTGGGGCGTGGGGGAGAGGTTGTGGGGTGGTGGTGAGGGTGTGGGGTGGTGGTTGAAGGTGTGGGGGTGAGGGTGAGTGTGGGGCGTGGGGGTGAGGGTGTGGGGTGGTGTGTGAGGGTGTTGGCGTGGTGGGTGAAGGCGTGGGGTGGTGGGTGAGGGTGTGGGGTGGTGGGTGAGGGTGTGGGGGTGGTGGGTGAGGGTGTAGGGGTGGTGGGTGAGGTGTGGGGTGGTGGGTGAGGGTGTGGGGTGGTGGTTGAAGGTGTGGGGTGAGAGTGTGTGGGGTGTGAGGGTGGGGCGTGGGGGTGAGGGTGTGGGGTGGTGTGTGAGGGTGTGGGGTGGTGGGTGAGGGTGTGGGGTGGTGGGTGAGGGTGTGGGGGTGGTGGGTGAGGGTGTTGGGAGGTGATCACTTGCCACCACTGACAACATCAAACACCAATATTGCTGAATTATAACTACTGTAGATATTTTAAGGCATAAAACAGGCAAATTAATGACCACTGCAGCAGGTCTATGATGTAGGTAGGTGAAGTAGGGAGGGAGGGAGTAGTGTTGGAGGGATAGAGGGAGTCGAGGTGGGAAGGAGGGAGAAGTGTTGGAGGGAGAGAGGGAGGTGACGTCTGCTTTAGTCATAATTATTTCCAAATGAATCTTTAATGAATAGAACAATCATAACTGTAGATTATTCAGCAAGCAGGATTATTAACATAACATAAGAAAGGAGGAACACTGCAGCAGGCCTAGTGACCTATGCGAGGCAGATCCATGTCACTCCCCGGTTTAAACCTGACTACCTGGAGTTAACCCTCTCCAGGTAAACTCCAGGTAGTCAGGTCACTTCCACTTAAGGAAGGATAACGGCTTAAGACCTAGTAGCACAAGCTAGTCAGCTAGGGGTCGGCCTAGGAAAGGTTGGATGGAGGGGGTAAAGGAGGTTTTGTGTGCAAGGGGCTTGGACTTCCAGCAAGAATGCGTGAGCGTATTTGATAGAATTCAATGGTGAGAAATAGTTTTTAATACTTGACGTGCTGTTGGAGTGTGAGCAAAGTAACATTTATGAAGGGATCCAGTTTTCTGCACTCTGAAGGAGGGGTGTTAATGTTGTAGTTTTATAACTGTAGTGTAAGCACTCCTCTGGCAAGACATTGATGGAGTGAATGATGATGAAAGTTTTTCTTTTTCAGGCCACCCTGCCTTGGTGGGAATCGGCCGATGTGTTAATAATAAAAAATAATTATATATATATTTGCAAAACAACCACGGGGGAAGTAGAATGATAGTTCTAGGCCTTTCTTACTGCAATCAACACATCATAAGGAGATTGCAAAATTGCAGAAAAGAGGAGGATGTCCACGCAAATACGTTTCCAGATGTGTGTTCATTGCAACATTAAAGGCTTAGATCCATCATTCTACTCCCCCGTGGTTGTTTTGCATCTTGTATCGCTTGGTTTGCGATATTTGCTTAATATATATATATATATATATATATATATATATATATATATATATATATATATATATATTATATATATATATATATATATAATTAGTTATGGCAGGTAAAGAAAGAATATAAATGTATAAATTCAAGGATTAGTGGAGTAAAATAAAGGTTGGATGTGAAAAGTTGGTTATAGTAAGTGTTTATGCACCTGGAGACAAGAAAGTGTAGAGAAGAGAGAGATTTTGGGAAATGTTGAGTGAGTGTGTGGGAGTTTTGAACCAAGTGAGAGAGTACTTGTGGTTGGGGATCTTAATGCTAAAATGGGTAAAACTGTTGTGGAGGAAGTAGTAGGTAAATTTGGGGTGCCAGGGGTAAATGAAAATGGGGAGCTTTTAATTGAGCTATGTGGAAAGAGGTTTGGTTATAAGTAATACATATTTTATGAAAAGAGGATAAATAAATATACAAGGTATGATATAGCATGTAATGAAAGTAGTTTGTTAGATTATGTATTGGTGGATAAAAGGTTGATGGGTAGGCTTCAGGATGTACATGTTTATATAGGGGCAACGGATATATCAGATCATTATTTAGTTGTAGCTACAGTTAGAGTAAAAGGTAGATGGGACAAAAAGAAAATGGCAACAGCAAGTAAGAGAGGTAAAAGTGTATAAACTAAGGGAGGAGGAAGTTAGGGTGAGATATAAGCAACTATTGGCAGAAAGGTGGGCTAGTGCAAGTATGAGTAGTGGGGGTGAAGAGAGTTGGGATAGTTTTAAAAATGCAGTTTTAAAATGTGGGGCAGACGTTTGTGGTTATAGGAGGGTGGGTGCAGGAGGAAAGAGGAGGGAGTGGTAGAATGAAGAAGTAAAGGGTGTGATAAAAGAGAAAAAGGTAGCTTATGAGAGGTTTTTACAAAACAGAAGTGTTAATAGAAGAGCTGAGTAAATGGAGAGTAAAAGAAAGGTGAAGAGAGTGGTGAGAGAATGCAAAGGAGAGCAGATGAAAGAGTGGGAGAGGCTCTGTCAAGAAATTTTGCTGAAAACAAGAATTTTTTTTGGAGTGAGATAAACAAGGTAAGAAAGCCTAATGAACAAATGGATTTCTCAGTTAAAAACAGAGTAGAGGAGTTAGTAGATGGGGAGCTGGATGTATTGGGTAGATGGCGGGAATATTTTGAGGAACTTTTAAATGTCGATGAAAAAAGGGAGGTGGTAATTTTATGTACTGGCCAGGGAGGTACAACATCGTTTAGGAGTGAAGAAGAGCAGGATGTGAGTGTGGGGGAGGTGCGTGAGGCATTACGTAGAATGAAAGGGGGTAAAGCAGCTGGAACTGACGGGATCATGACAGAAATGTTTAAAGCAGGGGGATATAGTGCTGGAGTGGTTGGTATTTTTGTTTAATAAATGTATGAAAGAGGGGAAAGTACCTAGGGATTGGGATAAAAGAGATTGTAAGAATTATAGGGGAATAAGTTTACTGAGTATACCAGGTAAAGTGTATGGTAGGGTTATTATTGAAAGAATTAGAGGTAAGACAGAGAGTAGGATTGCAGATGAGCAAGAAGACTTTAGAGTGGGTAGGGGATGTGTAGATCAAGTGTTTACATTGAAGCATATATGTGAACAGTGTTTAGATAAATGTAGGGAAGTTTTCATTGCATTTATGGATTTAGAAAAGGCATATGATAGAGTGGATAGGGGAGCAATGTGGCAAATGTTGCAAGTGTATGGAATAGGTAGTAAGTTACTGAATGCTGTAAAGAGTTTTTATGAGGATAGTGAGGCTAAGGTTAGGGTGTGTAAGAGAGAGGGAGATTACTTCCCGGTAAAAGTAGGTCTTAGACAAGGATGTGTAATGTCACCATGGTTGTTTAATATATTTATAGATGGGGTTGTAAAAGAAATAAATGCTAGGGTGTTGGGGAGAGGGGTGGAATTAAATTATGGGGAATTAAATGCAAAATGGGAGTTGACACAGTTACTTTTTGCTGATGATACTGTGCTTATGGGAGATTCTAAAGAAAAGTTGTAAAGGTTAGTGGACGAGTTTGGGAGGGTGTGTAAAGGTAGAAAGTTGAAAGTGAACATAGATAAGAGTAAGGTGATGAGGGTATCAAACGATTTAAATGAAGAAAAATTGGATATCACATTGGACACAGGGATTATGGAAGAAGTGAATGTTTTCAGATAGTATTTGGCAGTTGACGTGTCAGTGGATGGGTTTATGAAGGATGAGGTTAACCATAGAATTGATGAAGAAAAAAACGTGAGAGGTGCGTTGAGGAATATGTGGAGACAAAAAACTTAATCCATGGAGGCAAAGAAGTTAATGTACGAAAGTATAGTGGTACCAACACTGTTATATGGGTGTGAAGCATGGGTTGCAAATGCTGCAGCGAGGAGGCGGCTGGAGGCAGTGGAGATGTCCTGTCTAAGGGCAATGTGTGGTGTAAATATTATGCAGAAAATTCGGAGTGTGGAAATTAGGAGGAGGTGTGGAGTTACTAAAAGTATTTGTCAGAGGGCTGAAGAGTTGTTGTTGAGGTGGTTTGGTCATTTAGAGAGAATGGATCAAAGTAGAATGACTTGGAGAGCGTATAAATCTGTAGGGGATGGAAGGCGGGGTAGGAGACGTCCTCGAAAAGGTTGGAGGGAGGGGTAAAGGAGGTTTTGTCGGCGAGGGCTTTGACTTCCAGCAAGCATGTGTGAGCGTGTTAGATAGGAGTGAATGGAGACGAATGGTTTTTGGGACCTAACGAGCTGTTGGAGTATGAGCAGGGTAATATTTTGTGAAGGGATTCAGGGAAACCAGTTAATTGATTTAGTTATACTTGAGTCCTGGAAATGGGAAGTACAATGCCTGCACTTTAAAGGAGGGGTCTGGGATAGTGACAGCTGGGTGGGACTTTTCTCAGCTGTCGTATCTGAGCGCCTCTGCAAAGACAGTGATTATGTATGAGTGTGGTGAAAGTGTTGAATGATGATGAATGTATTTTCTTTTTGGGGATTTTCTTTCTTTTTGGGTCACCCTGCCTCTGTGGGAGACCACCGACTTGTTGAAAAAAAAATATATATATATAGATATACGTTCGTGGTCACAATAATATATATACTGCTTGAGGAGGTTAATACACCAAACGGGGATAAGAATGAAATTAGCTTACAGGCACCCACACCACCGTATGTCCTTGGACCAAGAGTAACACACCTAGCTTGGCTAGGTGCTTGGTTCTTGTAGGATTGTGTGGTTCAGTGGGTTAAGGCGTCATGTGATTTTCCCTCACTGCGAGACAGGGCAAAAACTACGTGGGCTCGAATCCTCGGCTAGTCGCAGTGTTGTTATTGATTCAAAACCACGCATTCGTGGTCACAATAATATATATATGTGTGTGTTAGTTACCATTTTGTCCTAGGCACATGTCGATTAGACACTAGGCCTGTTGTATGTGTGTGTGTGTGTGTGTAACGAAACACTTCGAAATGTTTCGGCCCCGCCGGGAATTGAACCCGGGCCCTCCGTGCGTGAAGCAAGAGCGCTAGCCACCATGCCATCGGGGCGTGTGTGTGTGTGTGTGTGTGTGTGTACAGAAAGGTACCAGGTACCAGGCTTCTAATAGGAATGTTTCACAGAAGACAATGCTGTGTCCTTTGAACCCACAATTTAAAGCCGGTAGCTCAGCTGTAAACCGCTGGATCTATTAATCTCGGAGCCACGATCCAAGGCTTTCATCCATCTTTCTGTTTATTCATTGACAGTCGTGTGTGTGTGTATGTGTTTAGTCGATTTGATCGACTAAACATTTATGAAGAGTCACGAAGTGGTCACGTAATAGCAAATGTTTGAGGATGGATCTTTCTTCATGGAGTTGGAGAAGTGACCAAGACAGAGGCAGATTCGTAGCAGATCAGGTCACTGAGATTCTGGAGGAAGTGATGAAGCCCTCTGTCCGTGCTTTTGAACTTCCAGTTCCTAAGAGTATAATATTTATGGAATAAAACTAGCCTATACTCAAGGCCGGAGTGGTGAACCGGTTTTCTAAGGAACAACGCCAGAACCAGCTTCTTGACTGGCCAAGTAATAGATGTGATTTGAATCTTATATAAAATTTAAGGGCAAATAATGTGATTGTATAGAAGTGCGTCCAGGAGAGGACGTCCCAAAACTCATTCTCAGCATGAAAACGAACGAGAAGCATTGTCGGCACCACATGCCACCTAGGAACATGCAACAACCCTCACAGAGCTAGTCCAGGGCGTAATGCACTCTAGTGTTGGTTGGACTCGGCTCTGAAATACTGGCTAATAACCTCATACAGTATTCTCATAATGTCTGGAAATTTTAATAATGAAGGATAGATTGACTTGGAACCAGCAGATCATTTTAAAGCCCAGTATTGATATATTTTGATAATATGCTACTACTACTACTGCTACTACTGCTGCTGCTCCTGCTGCTATTACTACTACTATTATTACTACTACTACCACTGCTGCTGCTATTACTACTACTGCCGACATTACTACTACTACTACTGCTGCTACTGCTATTACTACTACTACTACTGCTGCTGCTATTACTAATACTACTACTACTGCCTGCTGCTGCTGCATTACTACTACTACTACTACTGCTGCTATTACTACTACTACTAGTTCTACTACTACTATTACCACTATATTCATGGGGGAGAGTTAAATCAATAGGCATCATGCAGTACCTGTGGAATGGGTGGCATTCAGGTCCACTCCAAAAAAGGGAAGCTCATGTCTAGTTTCATAGATCAAGAACCTCCTCACTGGCATCAAGGAACTTCCCTTGAGGGGTGACAGTACTTTAACAAGTTTCTCCTCATTCTCGGTGATCATCCATTCTTATGTTCTAATATTCTTAAGTTACTAAATATTTTTACCAAGAGAAAACCGATGCCTCCTTCCTCTCCGGACCACTGCCCCCTTCCTCCCCTACCCACCTCAAACTAGAAAATGAAATTGGCCCACAGTATGGGTCATTTATATGCCTGTAGTCAAGAGTGTGATGTTAGTGGTGGTGGCCGAGTATTCACTCCACTCCTTCACTCCAGTGTGATGTTAGCGGTGGTGGCCGAGTAGTCACTCCACTCCTTCACTCCAGTGTGATGTTAGTGGTGGTGGCCGAGTATTCACTCCACTCCTTCACTCCAGTGTGATGTTAGCGGTGGTGGCCGAGTAGTCACTCCACTCCTTCACTCCAGTGTGATGTTAGTGGTGGTGGCCGAGTATTCACTCCACTCCTTCACTCCAGTGTGATGTTAGCGGTGGTGACCGAGTAGTCACTCCACTCCTTCACTCCAGTGTGATGTTAGTGGTGGTGGCCGAGTATTCACTCCACTCCTTCACTCCAGTGTGATGTTAGGGTGGTGACCGAGTAGTCACTCCACTCCTTCACTCCAGTGTGATGTTAGTGGTGGTGGTCGAGTATTCACTCCACTCCTTCACTCCCACACACAGTGGTACTCACACACTCTGCTGGTTGTAATAATATTGGTAGAATTACCGACAATATGTTAAGTAAAAGGACACAAATGCAACTAATGTGACATTTTATTGTGGCAACGTTTCGCTCTCCAGGAGCTTTCTCAAGCCGTTACAAGCGTTACATGGACACAGTGGGCTATTATATACTCTCAAAGTGAGGTGAAATACTAGTGGTGGTCGAGGTAGTAGTGATAAGTAGTAGTAGTAGTAGTAGTAGTAATACAATAAGGTAGAACAATCAATATGCACATGAGTAAAAGGTGATAAAACAAATACTTGGGTAGTATAACAATAGGTTAGACAAATATTTTATGCTGGAGGTTGAAATATAGAAGGCCAGTAGGAGTGTTCCACATCTACGATGTGCTTGTGTTGAATTAGCAGGAGAGACTATGTGATGGTATGGTTAACTGTTTTCAGGAGGATTCTTGCTAAGACTTCAGAGATGGTGAAGCTGCCTTTGTTTTGTTTAATTGTGTTAGAAACAGAGATAAGTGCTGATTCAAGGCATTTGCGTCTACGGAAATTAGTTTCTTTGATTACTAGTCGGGCGTCTTTGAATTTCATGATATGATTGTTGGAATTTCGGTGTTGTACGCAGGCGTTGTTCAGGTTATCGTTTCTGCATGCATTAATGTGTTCATTGATGCGTGTTTCGAGGTTTCTTGCTGTTTCTCCTACATAAATTCTGTCGCAGCCTCCACAGGGTATAGTGTAGACCCCTGCGTTGACTGGTTCATGGTGCTTGGATTTAGTCCTGGTTAGATTCTTAATAGAAGTACTGGAAGCAATGGCGACTCTAGTGTTAGCTTGTGCAAATACTTTAGAAATGTTGGATGCAACCTGGCTGTTGGGAAGAACTATAACTTTGTTTGGAGTGGTGTTGACGCGTGGAGAATTAATGATCTGAAGAGCTCTTTTCTTGCAATCTTTGATGAAAAAGGAGGGAAAATGTAAATCAGTGAAGGTTTGGTGAATGTATGTACATTCCTCGTCAAGAAACTCAGGACTACAAATTCGGTAAGCTCTTAGGAAGAATCCGATGATGATGCCTCTTTTGGTCTTAGTATCTTGACTGGAATAGAAGTGTGTGAGATCATTTTTATTTGTAGGTTTCCGGTAAACTTGAAATTTTAGGTTGTTATCTACTTTGTGGATGAGGACGTCTAGAAAGGGTAGTTTGTCATTGGACTCTTCTTCTAGTGTAAACTGGATCGCCGGTTCAACTGCGTTGAGCCTTGCCTGAAGATTCCGTACATCAAAACGTTTGGGAGTTATTACGAGGACGTCGTCTACGTAACGTACCCAAGTGACGCTTGAGGGTATGATGTTGGCGATGTGTTCATCCCTAAGTCTACTCCTGCACAACTCTCCAACTCCAAGCACCCTTTCTCTCCAGCTACTCAAGCCTACTTAACTGAGTGTGCTGAAGAACTTTCTAACATCGCTAAGGAAACCTTTGATACTGCTCGAAATATGAGGGCCAACCTTCAGACTGACCACCACACTGCTGAGCATATTCTCAGTAAAGTCACCACAGCCAACCTCCAACAGAAGATTAAACTCAATCGCAAACTTCAGTACCTCTGCAATAATAGTCGATGGAAGGAAATGGGAAGAGAATCCTTGATAAATAACTTATCATCACGCACCTTAACTGACTACGAGAAACAAGCGCTCAGTCTGGGTCTCAAATTTACCACTAACATACGAAAACCAAACTATCAACTGAATTTAGTCACCAGAAACCACAGATACAGTGACAGCAACTTCCAGAAGGGTTATATACAGGGCATTCTCACCGCAGCTTTATGTGAACCTTCTTCTACTAATCTTCCCAGGCGATATATCAATGCTCTGAAGGGCCTTGCTAATGACCCAAATATTATCGTCACCACCGCCGATAAAGAGGTGGAGTCGTCATACTCAACACCAGTGAATACAACACCAAAATGATGGACCTCTTGAATGACCAATCCACTTACGAACCCATCAACACACAACAGTGGGAAACACTCACTAAAGATTTCCTATATAAACCAGACAAATACTGAAACGCACCAGTGAAGGAAAGAAACTTCTGTACTTGATACCCAGCAACCCTAAACCAGCACACATGTATGGCTTACCCAAGACCCATAAGCATAATATTCCTCTCAGACCAATCACATCAGGTATAGGCAGTGCACCACACAAACTAGCCGGAGTTCTTGCCAAACATCTTTCCTGCCTTCTGGGGACCATCAGCCCCGCTCATCTTAAACATTCAGGCGACCTTCTCAACCGCATCCGAAATCTCTCCATCCGAAACAAGAAACTAAGCAGTTTGGACGTGACTTCCCTCTTCACTAAAGTACCTACCACACAAGCCATCGAGGTTCTACGACGTAAAGTCAATCAGGACCTTAACCTTCCTCTACCTCCCGGAGATTTTGTTGACCTTATTGAACTCTGTGTTAATTTCAACTGTTTTTCTTTCAATAACAGGCTCTACATACAAACATACGGCATGGGAATGGGGTCCCCCATCAGTGCCGTCTTAGCTAACTTGTACATGGAACACCTAGAGGCTGAACACTTCGCCAACATCATACCCTCAAGCGTCACTTGGGTACGTTACGTAGACGACGTCCTCGTAATAACTCCCAAACGTTTTGATGTACGGAATCTTCAGGCAAGGCTCAACGCAGTTGAACCGGCGATCCAGTTTACACTAGAAGAAGAGTCCAATGACAAACTACCCTTTCTAGACGTCCTCATCCACAAAGTAGATAACAACCTAAAATTTCAAGTTTACCGGAAACCTACAAATAAAAATGATCTCACACACTTCTATTCCAGTCAAGATACTACGACCAAAAGAGGCATCATCATCGGATTCTTCCTAAGAGCTTACCGAATTTGTAGTCCTGAGTTTCTTGACGACGAATGTACATACATTCACCAAACCTTCACTGATTTACATTTTCCCTCCTTTTTCATCAAAGATTGCAAGAAAAGAGCTCTTCAGATCATTAATTCTCCACGCGTCAACACCACTCCAAACAAAGTTATAGTTCTTCCCAACATCCAGGTTGCATCCAACATTTCTAAAGTATTTGCACAAGCTAACACTAGAGTCGCCATTGCTTCCAGTACTTCTATTAAGAATCTAACCAGGACTAAATCCAAGCACCATGAACCAGTCAACGCAGGGGTCTACACTATACCCTGTGGAGGCTGCGACAGAATTTATGTAGGAGAAACAGCAAGAAACCTCGAAACAAGCATCAATGAACACATTAATGCATGCAGAAACGATAACCTGAACAACGCCTGCGTACAACACCGAAATTCCAACAATCATCTCATGAAATTCAAAGACGCCCGACTAGTAATCAAAGAAACTAATTTCCGTAGACGCAAATGCCTTGAATCAGCACTTATCTCTGTTTCTAACACAATTAAACAAAACAAAGGCAGCTTCACCATCTCTGAAGTCTTAGCAAGAATCCTCCTGAAAACAGTTAACCATACCATCACATAGTCTCTCCTGCTAATTCAACACAAGCACATCGCAGATGTGGAACACTCCTACAGGCCTTCTATATTTCAACCTCCAGCATAAAATAGTTGTCTAACCTATTGTTATACTACCCAAGTATTTGTTTTATCACCTTTTACTCATGTGCATATTGATTGTTCTACCTTATTGTATTACTACTACTACTACTACTACTACTTATCACTACTACCTCGACCACCACTAGTATTTCACCTCACTTTGAGAGTATATAATAGCCCACTGTGTCCTTGTAACGCTTGTAACGGCTTGAGAAAGCTCCTGGAGAGCGAAACGTTGCCACAATAAAATGTCACATTAGTTGCATTTGTGTCCTTTTACTTAACTCTGCTGGTTGTCCTTCTATATACTCATCACTAAAGGTTTACCTTAACGCTCATTGCAGAGATGAATGTGTTGGTAATATCACATAATATAATGTAAGTACACACGAAGGAAGGAACAAGGCAGCAGGCATGTTGGCCCTGGCTTGCACATCCTCTTCTATTTCTAGAATTCTCACTCAAATTTGCCTGAACTATTTTTAAAGCTAAATAAGGTAAAACACATATAACCCGCACATACTAGGAGAGAGAAGCTGCTGACTACTTTTCTATCAGACTTGGACCAGTTACTTGGTCCAAGAGGGACCGAAACGTCGTCATAAGATTTTATCTAGTATGTGCGGGTTATTTGTGTATTGTTCCAGTCACAGTATTGTGCTTTTTTGTTCTTTACTTAAGGCAAAGGCATCATTAACAGTACTAACCTGAGCTTGTTCTTGTACTGTACTGAAGAGTTGATGCCTCAACCTACTAGTTCCGCGGATAGTAACCCATCACCTAATAAGAGGTTGACAATGACAACTAGTCTGTCATTCAGGTTGCAAAACTGTTTTCGGTCATGTTGAATTAAGTGGTATTGTCATTAAAAGGTTTGAAGCACACCTGGAGGTGGTCAAGAAATGGGCTGGAAGGGTGTGAGTGCGAGCCAGTGAGCCTTCTGCAGTGCTCCTTCACTAACTGTCATCATAGATTTTCCTGTTACAGTATTTACAGTCTGCGTATTCACTTTAGTCACTTTTTCTGATGATTTAGTTTACATTTCTAGGATTTTAGTGTTCGATCTTCTTGCTTAGTGATATTTAGTGATCATCACTGGAGGGTGGTTCTTCTCGTTATAGGAGTGAGATAGTGATTAGTCCAAAGCTGAGAGAGGAAGGTATAGATCTAAGAGAGAGAGAGAGAGAGAGAGAGAGAGAGAGAGAGGAGAGAGAGAGAGAGAGAGACTAATTTAGCACTTATAACTGAAAAAAGGCACATAGTCAACCCATCAAGCGGAGCTACGACGATGTTTCGGTGGACTTTGAAATGGTCCAAGTCGGACCGAACGTGTCTAAGTTCCTCTTCAGCTGGGGATTTCAGCTAGCTGGATAATTTACCAGCATTTCAGTCCTCAGTCTGAATGATGTTCAGTCCTCAGCTAGTGTGTTTCGTTCAGTCTGAGGATTTCAGTCTAGCTGAGAGTTGTATACTCGCTGATGATCAGTCTAGTGAGGGTGTTCAGTCCCTCAGTCTGGAGTGGAGTGTTCAGTCCCTCAGTCTGGAGTGGAGTGTTCAGTCCCTCAGTCTGGAGTGGTAGTGTTACAGTCCCTCAGTCTGGAGTGGAGTGTTCAGTCCCTCAGCTGGAGTGGTAGTGTTCAGTCCTCAGTCTGGAGTGAGAGTCCTTCTAGTCAGTCCTCAGTCTGAGGGGTAGTGTCAGTCCCTCAGTCTGGAGTGGATGTGTCAGTCCTCAGCCTGGAGTGGAGTGTTCAGTCCTCAGTCTGGAGTGGATAGTGTTCAGTCCCTCAGTCTGGAGGAGTGTGTCTACTGATGATGTCAGTCCCTCAGTCTGGAGTGTGATGTTCAGTCCTCAGTCTGGAGTGGTATTGTGTTCAGTCCCTCAGCCTGGAGTGGATAGTGTTCAGTCCCTCAGTCTGGAGTGGTAGTGTTCAGTCCCTCAGTCTGGAGTGGAGTGTTCAGTCCTCAGCCTGGAGTGGAGTGTTCAGTCCTCAGTCTGGAGTGGAGTAGTTGTCAGTGGATTCGCCTCAGCCTGGAGTGGAGTGTTCAGTCCTCAGCCTGGAGTGGAGTGTTCAGTCCTCGCCTGGAGTGGAAGTGTTCAGTCCTCAGCCTGGAGTGGTAGTGTTCAGTCCTCAGCTGGAGTGGAGTGTTCAGTCCCTCAGCTGGAGTGGATGTTCAGTCCCTCAGTCTGGAGTGGATGTGTTCAGTCCCTCAGCTTAGTGGAGTGTTCAGTCCTCAGTCTGGAGTGGAAGTGTTCAGTCCTCAGTCTGGAGTGGATGTGTTCAGTCCCTCAGTCTGTAGTGGAAGTGTTCAGTCCCTCAGTCTGGAGTGGAAGTGTTCAGTCCCTCAGCCTGGAGTGGAAGTGTTCAGTCCCTCAGTCTGGAGTGGTAGTGTTCAGTCCCTCAGTCTGGAGTGGAGTGTTCAGTCCCTCAGTCTGGAGTGGATGTGTTCAGTCCCTCAGTCTGGAGTGGATGTGTTCAGTCCCTCAGTCTGGAGTGGTAGTGTTCAGTCCCTCAGTCTGGAGTGGATGTGTTCAGTCCCTCAGTCTGGAGTGGATGTGTTCAGTCCCTCAGTCTGGAGTGGATGTGTTCAGTCCCTCAGTCTGGAGTGGTAGTGTTCAGTCCCTCAGTCTGGAGTGGATGTGTTCAGTCCCTCAGTCTGGAGTGGAGTGTTCAGTCCTCGCTGAGTGGAGTGTTCAGTCCCTCAGCTAGTGGAGTGTTCAGTCCCTCAGCTGGAGGTGTTCAGTCCTCGCGGAGGGATGTTCAGTCCCTCAGCTGAGGGTGTTCAGTCCTCAGTCTGGAGTGGAGTGTTCAGTCCAGTCGGAGTGGGTGTTCAGTCCCTAGTCTGGAGGGAGTGTTCAGTCCCTCAGCTGAGGAGTGTTCAGTCCCTCCTGGGTGGATGTTCAGTCCTCGCTGGAGTGGAGTGTTCAGTCCCTCGCTGGAGGTCCCGCCTTGGAGTTCAGTCCCCGCTGGAGTGAGTGTGTCGCCCCGTGGAGTGGAGTGTTCAGTCCCTCAGCTGGAGTGGAGTGTTCAGTCCCTCAGCTGGAGTGGATGTGTTCAGTCCCTCAGCTGGAGTGGAGTGTTCAGTCCTCAGTCTGAGTGTTGTCAGTCCCTCAGCTGGAGTGGTTCAGTCCTAGTCCTGAAGTTGAGTGTAGCGTTAGTCTCAGTCTAGGGGGAGTGTTCAGTCCTCAGCCTGAGTGGAGTGTTCAGTCCCTCAGTCTGGAGGGAGTGTTCGTCCCTCAGCTGGAGTGGAGTGTTCAGTCCCTCAGTCTGGAGTGGAAGTGTTCAGTCCCTCAGTCTGGAGTGGAAGTGTTCAGTCCCTCAGCCTGGAGGGAGTGTTCAGTCCTCAGCTGGGTGGAAGTGTTCAGTCCCTCAGCTGGGTGATCAGTCCCTCAGCTGGAGTGGAGTGTTCAGTCCCTCAGTCTGGGTGGAGTGTTCAGTCTCAGTCTGGAGTGGAGTGTTCATCCTCAGTCTGGAGTGGAAGTGTTCAGTCCTAGCTGGAGGAGTGTTCAGTCCCTCAGTCTGGAGTGGAGTGTTCAGTCCCTCAGCCTGGAGTGGAAGTGTTCAGTCCCTCAGTCTGGAGTGGAAGTGTTCAGTCCCTCAGCCTAGAGTGGACGTGTTCAGTCCCTCAGCCTGGAGTGGAAATGTTCAGTCCCTCAGTCTGGAGTGGTAATGTTCAGTCCCTCAGCCTGGAGTGGTAGTGTTCAGTCCCTCAGTCTGGAGTGGAGTGTTCAGTCCCTCAGTCTGGAGGGGAAGTGTTCAGTCCCTCAGCCTGGAGTGGTAGTGTTCAGTCCCTCAGCCTGGAGTGGAAGTGTTCAGTCCCTCAGCCTGGAGTGGAAGTGTTCAGTCCCTCAGTCTGGAGTGGTAGTGTTCAGTCCCTCAGTCTGGAGGGGAAGTGTTCAGTCCCTCAGCCTGGAGTGGTAGTGTTCAGTCCCTCAGCTTGGAGTGGTAGTGTTCAGTCCCTCAGCCTGGAGAGGAAGTGTTCAGTCCCTCAGTCTGGAGGGGAAGTGTTCAGTCCCTCACTCTGGAGTGGTAGTGTTCAGTCCCTCAGCCTGGAGTGGAAGTGTTCAGTCCCTCAGTCTGGAGGGGAAGTGTTCAGTCCCTCACTCTGGAGTGGTAGTGTTCAGTCCCTCAGTCTGGAGTGGTAGTGTTCAGTCCCTCAGTCTGGAGTGGTAGTGTTCAGTCCCTCAGTCTGGAGTGGTAGTGTTCAGTCCCTCAGTCTGGAGGGGAAGTGTTCAGTCCCTTACTCTGGAGTGGTAGTGTTCAGTCCCTCAGTCTGGAGTGGTAGTGTTCAGTCCCTCAGTCTGGAGTGGTAGTGTTCAGTCCCTCAGTCTGGAGTGGTAGTGTTCAGTCCCTCAGTCTGGAGTGGTAGTGTTCAGTCCCTCAGTCTGGAGGGGAAGTGTTCAGTCCCTCACTCTGGAGTGGTAGTGTTCAGTCCCTCAGTCTGGAGTGGTAGTGTTCAGTCCCTCAGTCTGGAGTGGTAGTGTTCAGTCCCTCAGCCTGGAATGGTAGTGTTCAGTCCCTCAGTCTGGAGTGGTAGTGTTCAGTCCCTCAGCCTGGAGTGGTAGTGTTCAGTCTCTCAGTCTGGAGTGGTAGTGTTCAGTCCCTCAGTCTGGAGTGGTAGTGTTCAGTCCCTCAGTCTGGAGTGGTAGTGTTCAGTCCCTCAGTCTGGAGTGGTAGTGTTCAGTCCCTCAGTCTGGAGTGGTAGTGTTCAGTCCCTCAGTCTGGAGTGGTAGTGTTCAGTCCCTCAGTCTGGAGTGGTAGTGTTCAGTCCCTCAGTCTGGAGTGGTAGTGTTCAGTCCCTCAGCCTGGAGTGGTAGTGTTCAGTCCCTCAGTCTGGAGTGGTAGTGTTCAGTCCCTCAAGATCTTATATAGTGAGGTG
Source organism: Cherax destructor (assembly GCA_009830355.1). Classification (NCBI taxonomy): domain Eukaryota; kingdom Metazoa; phylum Arthropoda; class Malacostraca; order Decapoda; family Parastacidae; genus Cherax; species Cherax destructor. The sequence goes on along the minus strand of WNWK01006956.1, from coordinate 32,758 downwards.
GAACAATGGTGGGCGGACTCACGAGTTATGAAGACAACTAGTGGAAGACGTTTAGGCCTATATGTTAGGCCAGCTTTGAAGAATTCCTTCACCAAGATCCGCCTACCACTGCTCTACCTCATCTGTCTATATTATACCAGCTCCATCTCCTTCAGTATACTGCACAGTCACCAACACTGATGGACTCAATACTTCCACTAAGTGCTCAGGGACTGACTACCTCAAACTCCTCATTTTGGAACATTTCTCTGCAGTGGACTGAAGAAGCCACTGGCTGGCGAAACGTTGCCAGAATAAAGATTCCATAGTGTTGTACAAGTATATTTTTCATCATCTTGTCAGATTTTTAAACCAATTATTCAAAGTAAGAAAGAGAGAGAGAGAGAGAGAGAGAGAGAGAGAGAGAGAGAGAGAGAGAGAGAGAGAGAGAGAGAGAGAGAGAGAGAGAGAGAGAGAGAGAGAGAGAGAGAGAGAGAGAGAGAGAGAATTATGAAAGTTAAATAAAACGAATATTACACAGTCATCCAACAAATATTTAAATAATAGGAGTATCACACTATGACATAACTGACCATAATTATTATTGATTTAAATTGTAATTAATAACATAATTTACCTTACATATTTAATATCAGGTCCTGAGCTAAAACACAACGCACCAACACTTTATACGGACATCGCCTAGTCATGGCCTCTGTTAGGACGGTGTGTGGACACATGGCTGCAGCCAGATACATAACACTCAAATTTTCAGTTTGGTCTTGAGAGCACACAGATGTTATAGACCCATATATTATATTGATTTAACTTAGCATAACCAAATAAAGTCAAACTTATTTCTGATCAGAAGACACATTCTCCAATTATTTCAGAGAGACCAATTTGATTAAATAAATTGGCCTATTAAGAGGTTGATTACTTTGAGGAACAGAAATCAGCACTAAAAGTTTAAAATTGAGCAGATGCTTTTTCCAGTTAATGCACAGAATCCAACAAAATTTGTGCCTACACAGACTAAACTCAAACGTTGCCTCAGCCATTGTAGATTTATGCTGTAGGAGTCATGTAGCGCCTGTGACATGGTAGACATCAAAATTCTATCCAAGTAAGGAAGACATTTTGTCCAGGTCGTTGGACACGAGTCACTCACAAGCATTAAGTCAAGATAATGCAATAATTTTAAATATTATTCAGTTTTGAGATGAAGTTAAAAAAAATGGCTTCACACTCCATTAAATATACAAACCTTTTAATTAGGATACATGAGTACTGAAATTTATAAGCCGATCACAGGAGCGTTTTTCTCCAGTTAACTCACCAACAATCTGGGAATGGCGCATAAAACACTGTGCATAGGTCACCCAGACATGCAAATAGTCCTTTGAATCTTGCCCAAGATACATTACAACAAAGTTGAAAAATTGAAGCTATATGAATAAAATAAATTTCCGGAAATATAAAAGGGTTTTCTCGTTAATCTTAAAAACATCACAAAAAATGGTTTTTGCTTGTTTTTATTTATTTATAACTCTTTACAATCCTGTGAGAATAAATATTTTATTTTATTTAAAAAAGAAAGTTCAATTTGATAAAATTGGCAAAAAAATCACAAATTAGCATCCATAAAAAAATAATACAAAATAACTGCAATCAAAGAGGTCTTGTTTAGTTATTACCTGGGAAACAATTTACTCAATAAAATTTAGAAATTAAAATTTAAACATCGCGGAGTGAGTGACACACATCGCTTTAACTCCACTGGTTAAAATTTGAAGCCGACGATAAAAGTCATCATTCTCCAGTAGGTGATCTGTGTCCAAGGATTCCAGGTTCTTTTTAACAGTTTCAATTAAATTGATAATTTCCTCCCCTGACTAAACGTACGGGTTGTCATCCTTAATACAACGTCGAAGATATTTCGAAGTCAATCAGAAGAAGCATTCTTAAGGTAAAAATAATCCGCACATAGAAGAGAGGAGCTCACGACGACGTTTCGGTCCGACTTGGACCATTTACAAAGTCGGACCGAAACGTCGTCGTAAGCTCCTCTCTCCAGTCACGGTATTGTGCCTTTTTTATTGTTATTAAGGTACTGAATGAAAGTAAATATCACTGTTTATTCAGTGGAATTGGCAAAATGGAATTTATTCCACCCAGTGACTGCTCTTACGTTTACTGTATGAAAAATAAGATATTACAAGGATCCTAATGAAAAAAAAAAGTCACTTTGACCTTTTTTGGTTATCCTGGTGGGTAATTTACACGTATGTTATATGTACGATGATCTGTGTAACTGTAATTATGTATATCTGTACCTAAATAAACTTACCTGTTTCCTTACTTACCCCTGTGTTCAGGAACCACCCCAGTGTTCAGGAACCACCCCTGTGTTCAGGAACCACCCCTGTGTTCAGGAACCACATCAGTGGTGAAAAAATTGCAGCCGATCAAATGATCTGCAACACGGATTACAACGTTCCATTTTTTTTTTTTGTGTTTCTATATCAACATATTTGCCTGCGCTCAAACAAATTTTAATGGATACTATCCTGGCTACAAGATGCACCAGCCATTAAATATTGAAATAAGTCACTCTGTCTGACTTTTTTGGGTTATTCTAGGTTCTCTACACATATGCTGCTATGTATGATAATCTATGTAAATGTATTTGTGTATACCTGAATAAACTTACTTACTTACATACTTAAGCCCTTCAGAAGAGGTGAACTGAAATTTACTTAACGAGATTTATCAGGAATAAAATGTGTGGTTTCTTTTTACTCTATTTTACACAAATAATTTTTCAAATATGTCTATTCACTCTCCGCCGAACCTGATTCAGGAGACATATTTTCGAATGATTGAAACTCCGCCACTGATGGCTTTGGACGTTATCGAAGCCATTCCAGGATACCGGGAATGAGTTCAACAACTTTGGTCATAGAGCAGGTGAAAAGGCCAATTGTTCCAAAAAAAATAGATCGTCGTTATCGTATATAAGTGTTGAAAATTTAAATCCGGAGGCGTTCTCGAGTTATGAACGAAATAAAATCGCAAAGCTAGAAGAGGGGGAAAAAAATGACTAAAAATCAGGCAACCTCCTGAAAGTGCTCCCTCGGGGATACGTAATAACTATTCTAATAGATTTAACGACTCCAAGGGAGATATTAAAGACACCCTCTCTCTAATTCTAGGGTCATAAAATCAACTAAAACAAACATATTATTCCCTACGGGGAAATTAACGCAGTCTCTCAGCTACTGATACTGTATATAAGCTTAATTTCTTCTCCACACATTTTGCAAACAACACAACAGAGGTTTACACAAACATTATTAGCTATATGTTTAATAATTACCCTTCTACCTGCTTCCCACCACAGCCTCTGCAACAACATCCATGAGTCACTGAAAGTTGATTTATTAGTTCAAAACGCCATCCATTATTAGTAATAAGCCAGTATTCTTATCTCCACCAGTTGCATTACTCTTTAATAAATCATATTCCTTCACTGTTTCAAAAAAAAAAAAAAAAAGTAACAGCCCTACACAAAGTTGGAGATCAGACTGATGGTAAATATTGCAGACTAATGTATATGGTGTTAAATATTGCAGACTAATGTATATGGTGTTAAATATTGCAGACTAATGTATATTCTTCAAATATTATCGGAAAATCTTGAGAAAGTGATTCGCCAGCAGCTATATTCGTACTTAACCAAATGCAATATTTTTACTCCTTGTATTCTGGTTTCAGTCCTTTAAAAAAACACCAATGATACATTCATGAAAATAACTTGTTTAAAAAGACTCGTGAGCAAACACTGGGACATATTTATTAGGTAATGTTTCGGTCCAGAGACTTTGATTACTTGTAGAAGTAACCAAGGTACCAAGATCGAATCGTTTTCTAATAAATATGTCCTAGTGTTTACTCATGTATCTTTTTGAACTAATTACCAAGGATTATACCATGAAATTACTTTAGACAGTTTGCACAGTGCTTGAAGTACCGTACTGTTTGTTTCAATGATCTGCTCAAGGCAACAGAGGTGAATAAATCTTCTATACCATAATTCCAGTATTTTTATTCAGCATTGGACTGAAAAAATAAACCATCAGTAAAGTTACTTATGTGTCTCATTCATTAGCGTGTTCACGTTCGATGCCTTTAATGTAATGATGCTTGTCTGATACAGTAACTTCATGGAGTCTCGGTACAGATGACATCTTCAACTCTCCTGAATATCTTTGGCCCAACTCTTAGGCATGACCTACTTCCATTATTGGATCCCTGTGATGATATCATCGATTGATGCTCCTCTCTTCTGGCTCCAGTATATAAGACTCCATCTACATGCGTGTGCTTCAGATTTATCAGTGCTGAGGGACTGATCACCTATCAAGGATGAGGGACTGATCACCTATCAAGGATGAGGGACTGATCACCTATCAAGGATGAGGGACTGATCACCTATCAAGGATGAGGGACTGATCACCTATCAAGGATGAGGGACTGATCACCTATCAAGGATGAGGGACTGATCACCTATCAAGGATGAGGGACTGATCACCTATCGAGGATGAGGGACTGATCACCTATCAAGGATGAGGGACTGATCACCTATCAAGAACGAGGGACTGATCACCTCAAACTACACTCACTTTAGCCACCGTCTATATATTTTATATATTTTACTGTAAAAGTCATTGGTTGAGGAAAACGTTTGTATCATTAAAAATACCCAAGTGTTACACAAGTGTCTTAATCATCAACTTGATTATTTATATACCTTTAACATGATGATAACTGTCTGATAAAGCAACGTCAGGGAATCTGAGGATAGCTTCAACTCTATTGCCTACTTTTCGTTCAAATTTTGGGTATGACCTACTTCCATTCTTTAGATCTATCCCATCTATGGTAAGACTGCTGCCCCTCTCTCCCAGTACGAATATACAAGTCACATTTTTCTTGATTCTGCTTCATATTTATCAAGGCTGGCTGGCTGATCACCTCAAATTATCAATTTACGTTTTGCACCGCCTCTAGTATTTATTCTCTTTCTGATGGACTGGGAAAAATATTCCTGCTTGGCGAAGGATCTCCATCACCAAAATAACCATTAGCTTAAATACAATTGTTAATTACAAATAGAAGAACTACACCCGGATGATCACAGATAATCTCACCCTTAACAAATATATATATATATATATATATATATATATATATATATATATATATATATATATATATATATATATATATATATAAAATTATATAATATATAGAATAAATTATGTCCCCAACTGGATATAAAATTGAAAGGATCTGAAGTAGGAAAAAATTGATATGAGCAAATTCCTCGTGAATAATATATTAAAAATTAATGCTCGTATTCAGCTTAGTTGTAAAAAATAAGTTTGAAAACTGAGAGGCTTACCCTTAAAATTGATTATAATGCCTCCTAAGTTAATACGACTAACACCACATCTCTCTCAATTACGAAGGCCTCACATATAATAATATTAATAATAATATATAATATCTTTATTTGTACAATTACATGTACAAGGTATACAGGCCATATATGATATCAATGACATACTTCTACATAGAATGCCCCTAGTTATGCAGAGCATTTTGGGCAAATTAGGTCAGTTTGGTCCCTGGATGCGACCCACACCAGTCGACTAACACCCAGCTACCCATTTTACTGATGGGGAACATAACCTGTGTTAAAAAAAAAACGCCGAATATTTCTACTCTCGCCGGGAATCGAACCCGAACCCTCGCCGTGTGAAGCGAGAGCTTTAGCCACCAGGCCATGGGGCACCATAATGAAATATGTGCTTAGGGTTCCACCTAAGCTGTGCACCTCAAACCAATTTTCACACATGGAAAGCAAGTTTTGAGACTCTGTGACCGCGGGTTCGAACCCCACCCGTGGTATGGTAAGCTGTCAGAACTATCCCAAAATAAATTCTAGACAACAAAATATGCATTAAGTAGATAAATGGCAAGCATATCTTCTACGATTCACTCACCATTTTCTAAACTACGGATTTTGTTCCCGTGTTGTAACTGGAGAAAAAACCTCCACTGATCGGCTTCAAAATTTTGATAATCGTGTATTCTACTTAGAAGAAGGTTAATGTTGTTGGCGGTGTGTGGTGGTGTCGTCTTGCCATTCTTAAGCTCGAAATGGTATAGTATTATTATTCATTATTGCAACTGTGAAGGGCTCTTGATTCAATGAACAGGAGTCATTCTCTTTTTGCTTCAGTCGAATCTAAATGTATCACATTCCAGTCGCTGTATGATGGATTCGGTTCAATAACTTGAGAATATCTCTTCTGCTCTTCTTCAAACCTTCAGGACAAGTGTGCTTTTCTCAGTATGTCTTAATTTTAGACTTTGTAATTTTTAATATGCCAGTTTCATTAATTAAATTTGTTTCTGTGAAATAACTGGAGAATATAACTTCTGAAGAGAAATAGATCGTAGTGTTAGATTTAATTAAGTTATCTCAAGTTAAATGTACATAATGTTCTTTAAATAAATCTTAAATATTTACTTGCATACTTATTTAAAACTCAGAGGATGGTAAATTTTACTTCGAGCAAAGTTTGGATTTATTGTGGCCCGTGTTGGTCCCAGTTTGGCTTTTCTTTAATAGACTGTACCGACAAAATTTAAATACTGATTTTCATGCGATAATTTCTAAGCGTCTCATCTAAGGGCCTTTTTCTTTCAACGCTGATAGTTTGATAATCCAAATTTTTACTGACTTCAAACTAACTGTCCATGTTCATTTTAGGCCACTGACCCCTCTGAGGTAACTCTCGTAGTGTAAGCTTTGACTTGAGTGAAGGCTGTAGTATCCTAATTTGCCCATAGTTTTGAGAAAATTGGGATATTAGTGTCTATATGATAACTTATGAATACCAAATTTGATTTGCTTTAGATTTTCAATGCAAATACTGAACTGCAATATAAACTTGTTACACAAGGAGCATTAATCTCTTCGGGTGAACTGACGATCAGGGAGCTGCTGGGGTTATGTAACACGGGGGCACCTCTCTAGGATCTCGCAGTGACTTAAATACATCTAGTAATAATGGATGAATTACCGACAATATCTTACGTAGAAGAACACAGATGCAACTAATGTGACTTTACACTCAATATTTCACTCTCCAGGAGCTTTGTTAAGCCTCAATAAAATGTCACATTAGTTGCAATTATGTCTTTTTACGTGAAGTATATGTAGTTATTACAGCGAAGTACCGTTGCTCCATAGACACATGTAAATTGAGAAAATATACAGAATAAATCAGTAACGCAGCAGTTAGCAGTAATAATTCCATGAAACTACGTTAATTCACTAAACCAAAATAATGTTTACAAGATGTTCTTTTTAAAATATTACCCCCACTGAAAAACACGGCCGCCATGCGCCACTGTAAATTAATAAAATCTTGACCCCCGAAGTAAAAAATATCACAAATATTGATACATTGATCAATTTCCTGCACAGCGGCTGCCATGTCACGTTAACAAATAACCTGCACAAAGCAGACTGAAATTTATGACGACGTTTCGATCCGACATAGGCTATTAAGTAGGCACACAGTGAATGATCCAAATCGGACCGAAATGTCTAAAGTTTGAGTCTCGTACGTGAGGCTGTTTGTGTATTGTTCCAGCCGCGGTATTGTGCCTTCCATTCTTCGTTATCTTATTTTATTCTGGACGTTCTATGCTAAAGAATTATTTAAATTTGTCATATATCTACAGGAAAGTGTATATAACAATAGAGGATAAATGAGCCTAAATAATTAACCTGTAGTGAGCGCGTTGAGCCACACTGTGAAACATGAGGTCATCAGAATGAAACATTAATATCTTTATAGCAAATTACAGGTAAGATAATACAAGGATTGATCACAGGCCATGGAAAAAAATATTCAAACATTCTGTCAATAGACGACTTGAAAGTTGCCGTCACCTAACCAGGAAGCCTTTCAGGGCGCTAACAACAAGACTTGAACAAATACTGGAAGAGCTAAACAATCACCTTGCGGTACGCTGCTCCTCAGACTAACTCCACAAGGCTCAATTAAGAAAACTCTCATCTTATCAGGCAACATGAGATGATCGTGCAAAAGCTCCCTTCACTACCTCTAAGGCATTTTACTAGCCAAAACACAGCATTGAAAGGGAAGAAGGGTCCTATAGCTTGCTCCTGCCACTACGACACTTCGAGACAGTTGCGAAGAACCAAAACCTCGCCTCGGGAAAACCAGACACGTAAAAAAAAAAAAGCTACATTTTTTAAATAAATTTACTATTCATCTTACAATGACAACATTAATAATGATAATTCATAGAATAATATTCATTCAATAATGTTTATTCATGTAGTTATTATATTAAAATTAACCTAGATACAGTTTTCTATTTCCTCAGATTTGAAATGGCTCACAATCTACCATATTCATTCTCTTCCTTGAAATTTATTGTGCAATTCCTAAGTTCTTCTTGCACTAACACATTAAAAATTACAAGTAATATATTAGTCACACACACACACACACACACACACACACACACACCATTCAGAATTCAATCGGATGAGGATCAGGCAGGATTACAAAGGGATCTATACAGGCTGCAGACCTGGTCCAGCAACTGGCTCCTGGAGTTTAACCCCACCAAGTGCAAAGTCATGATGATTGGGGAAGGGCAAAGAAGACCGCAAACAGAATACAAGCTACGGGGATCAAAGACTGCAAACCTCACTCAAGGAAAAGGATCTTGTGGTGAGTATAATACCGAACACATCTTCTGAGGCGCCCATCAACCAAATAACTGCTGCAGCAGCATATTGGCGCCTTCCAAATCTAAGAATAGCGTTCCGATGCATCGGTAAGGAATCGTTCAAGACTCTGTACACCGTGTACGTCAGGGCCATAAAAGAGTATGCAGTAGCAGTTTGGAACCCACACCTTGTCAAGCACGTCAAAACATTAGAAAAAGTGCAAAGGTTTGCAACAAGACTATCCCGGAGCTAAGGGGCATGTCCTAAGAGGAGAGGTTAAGCGAAATCGACCTGACAACACTGGAGGACAGAAGGAATATGGGTCACATGATAACGACATATAAAATTCTGATTGGAATTGACAAGGTGGATAGGGATAGGATGTTCCAGAAATGGCACACAGCGACAAGAGGTCATAATTGGAAGTCGAAGACACAGATAAGTCACAGGGTTATAAGGAAGAATTTCTTCAGTCATAGAGTTGTCAGGAAGTGCAATAGTCTGGAGAATGTTGTAGTGGAGGCAGGATTTATACATAGCTTCAAGAAGAGGTATGATAAAGCTCATGAAGCAGGGAGAGAGGTGACCTAGTAGCAACCATTGAAGAGACGGGGCCAAGAGCTATGAATCGACTCGTACAACAACAATTAGGTAGTACACATTTCAAAATAAAAATACACATTCCACATAAGGTATTTTTACTAATACTTAGTAAGTAAACTGACAGGTGATTTCGCAAGCCATGTCAACAGATGATTGTTTGGTAATTCCACATCTGCTTTGATGCCTGTTGCTTTATTCAAACTTGTGTAATGTGCTTTATAATGTACATGTGTGTTTACACCTGTTGTTGTATCCAGTCACACGAGAAGACACCTGTGTATGTATTACTACCTGTGTGTAAGCACTTATACACGTAATACAGAGTGTTCCCACGTGTACACAGCTGTGCCTGTATCGTCACCACTGAATGTTCACCTAATTCTGAATTGGAATCTGCGTGGACCAAGTTGCTGCCAAATCCGTACTGGTGTGTACACACCAGCTGTGTTTTATGTGTCTGTGTACACACCTGCTGCCCGATGTGGGACTTGTAGATGGAAATGATCTACGTACATATGTATGTGACATGTGTTGGAGACAGGACACTTGTATGAAAGGTGTTGGAAGGGAACAAATGGAGTTTCATATGCAGTGCCGAATAGGTAAAACTTGCTATTTTAGCTTAAATAGGAACGCTCTTCTTTCAGAATAAGGCAAGCGAAAAATTGTATATACAATAATTTTGCAAAAATCATTCTTAATCTAACGAAAAAGATAAATTTAATTGTGTTTGTTTATTATTAAATTATTGCAAACTTATCTAAAATATATTTAGTTGGATTAGGCTAAATTAAATTGTGCTTTTTATAATAAGGTTAGGTAAGATTTCTAATTTTTTTTTTTGGTACAAAATTATTAAAATTTCTTCTTATACGTTTAAAGATATATTTTTTTCAATGATGTTAATGTAAAAATTAATAATTTTGTACCAAACGAACCATAGAAAACTTACCTAACGCTATTATAACAAGCGCAATTTAATTTAGCCTAATCCAACTAAATATATTTTAGATAAGTAAACAATAATTTAATAATAAACAAACACAATATAAAATTTTTTTAGTTAGTGTCAGAATGATTTTTGCAAAATTTTTGCATACACAAATTTTCGCTTGTCTTATTCGGCAAGAAGAGCGTGGCTATTTAAGCCAAAATCACAAGTTTTAGGGTGAAATTAAGTATAATTTGTACACTGTCTTCCCTTGGAAAAAGGGTAATGACGTAAATTGTAAGTAATTATCTAAGTATTAGCGTAATTAAAGTATATTTAGAAGTGCAGCACGAAAATCAAAAATTTTCTAGACGCAACAATTATTGAATCATTTGTTTTTTGTCTTTTTTTTCAGAAATCACAGGCATGATAGGCTTGGGTACTTTCGTGTACCCCCCCCCCCTTCAGGATGTATAGTCACGTGTTTTTCTAAACTTAATTTCCAAAGTAGCCCTAAACCAAAATTATGGTTCAATTAAACTCTCTTGAAGTCCTGGTTTCATGGTTGTAATCTTTCCATCAAGCTAAAATTTGCGTATGCAATAATTTGGCAAAAAATCATTCTGAACCTAACGCAAAAAAAAATATATTTCATTTTGTTTGTTTATTATTAAATTATTGTAAACTAATATAAAATTCATTTAGTTGGATTAGGCTAAATTTAATTGCGTTTGTTGTGGAGGATGGGCTCCTACGATATAATAGACTGTCTTGCTACTTAGCTTATTGATGAATCCAATATGTCGCAGCCGTCCCAAACACCTTCTCAGGGGATCCATCTATGGCCTCATTCTCCACAGGGCTGTAAGGTAAACATCAAGTGAGGCGGAAATGCTGTCTTGATTGTAGAATGCCGCTGAAGTCACCGTCTTGTTTCGATGGAATTCACTTGCGATTGTCTCTACGTTTGTCTTGCAGTAAATTGAAGCTGCGCACACTTCTGAATATACTGCGATTTTCACTAAACGTGCTGGAACAGAGTTCTTATCTGATTTTCCGACGTTAGTGGAGATTAAATTAGAATAACGGATGCGTAGGACTAATGTCTATGTCCGGTTTATACACCGCGCCGTAGCTCCCGTCCTTTCGGTGGCCAAATTCAATCTGACCTCTCGTGCTGCCACGTGCAGCCACGAGGTGCCTCGTGGTGCTGTGGTCAGCACAATTCGTGACACACTGTAGTCAGTACATCTGGCTTGTATTAAATTGTTTTTCTCAGCCAGACGCGCCTCCTCTGGCCCTTTCCTAAGGGAGGAAAGGGTGAGGGCCCTTAACAAGGGTAGTAAGGGCGCATACCCCCCTCCTTTGGAGAATTTTCTCCACATTTGTTATTATAAGGTTAGGTAAGTTTTCTAAGGTTCTTTTGGAACAAAATTAATATTTTTTACATAAAAATAAATGAAAAAAATATATTTTAAATGTATAAGAGAAAATTTAAAAAATCACTTAATTTTAAGTGAATCCTTGATAATAGGCCAGTTTTACCTATTCGACACAACATATATATATATATATATATATATATATATATATATATATATATATATATATATATATATATATACATATAAAGAGTTCTTCAGACCAGCGCCGTAGGCTTCATGATAACCATGAAATTAAGAATGAAAATTTAATTGCTTCCGTCCTCTTCTCTTTTCTCGAGGGAATTAAAAGAAGCCATGTGTGGCTCACCGTGCGGGTGCCCCTTCCCTTCTCCCTCCTTTGGGGTTCTCGGCTCCTTTCTCCTTCCTCTTCCATTATACTCCTGCTCCTTCCCTTACCTGGAGTCCCCGTTCTCTTCCCTTTCCTGTGGTTTCTGATTCTTTCCTTCCCTGGAGTCTCCAGTTCCTGGAACTAAGGGAAACCTTAATACGTCTTTCTCATGGGCATCTTAAGTCTGCCTCCCTCCCTCTCTCTCTCTCTCCCCCTCCCTTCCTTTATTCTGCCTACGAACATTGTTTCTCGCTTCTTTTATTGTTTTCTTCACATATTCTTTATAACTTTTTCCTTCCTATTTCCTATACTCTTTTATGCTCTGTTCTTTTTACATAATTCTCGAATCGAAAATTCTTGTTTCTTCTCACATAAAAATATATATATATATATATATATATATATATATATATATATATATATATATATGCAAAAAGATCACAGTAATCAGGTGATATCAAAATATGCAAGACAACCAACGAAAGCGCTTGGAATTCCTCTATTTTTTCATAGTGGTTGTCTTGCATATATATATATATATATATATATATATATATATATATATATATATATATATATATATATATATATATATATATATATATATATAAACATTCGCCTAGAAGCTGCCAGTTTACTTCAGCCACACCAACTGGGCTTTGGGGTCTCTCAAGGCAGTGAAGCCGCAGGTCATGCGGCAATGGCCTACATCAAGGACCTACCAGAAGACAAGGCCGTAGTCAAACTTGATTTTAGAAATGCCTTTAATAGGGTGAAGAGAAATGTGGTCTTGCTGGCTACAGCAAACCCTCAACTCTTTTGTTTGGCGAACATGAAATTCGCTCATCAGAGGGTGTTCAGCAGGGTGATCCACTCGCTCCACTTCTCTTCTGCTTAGCAGTAAGAGAACTAACTTCCAGCCTATACAGCGAGCTCAACATCTGGTACCTGGATGATGGCATTCTGGCAGGTACTGAAGAGTCCATGTTAGAGGACCTACAACTGTGGAAAACACAGGGAGAAAGAAGCCTTAGGACTCATTCATCCTCAATCCCTCCAAGTGTGAGATTATCACATCAAACAGGAAATAATCAATGCTGTGCGAACAATCCTCCCGGAAATCTCTACTACCACTCCATCCAACAGTACCCTCTTGGGAGCACCGCTGAGTCACCTGGCCATCGACACGGTCCTCAAGGACAAAGTGAATGGCCTGAAGAGAATGGAAGAGAGAATAAGCGATCTTGATGCCCATGATGCCCTGTATCTCCTCACAAGGTGCCTTACTATGCCAAGACTCACTTACTTCTTGAGGTGTGCACCCTCTTTGGAAAACCCAACACTTGACGAGTATGACGCACACCTGAGATCAACCTTTAAGAAGGCACTGAATCTGACACTAGAGGATCGGCAATGGGAGCAGGCAACCCTCCCAGTGCGACTGGGAGGGTGCGACTGGGTGTGGTCGGAGCTCAAGACCCCAGATTCATGGAAGCAGCCGTGCAGTGGGACACATTTGCAGACTCCTCCAATAGACCAGCTCCTCCCAAAGAGCACAAACAGTCCCACTGGGACAAACCGATCATGGAAAAAATCGCCAACACAATGCCCACCAACGCCTCAGGAAAGGACAAAGCTCGTCTCTTATCGGTGAAGGCACCACACTCAGAAGATTTCCTTCTAGCTGTTCCCAATTCCTCTCTGGGCACTCGACTCGACCCACAGGCTATTCGGATTGGTGTTGCTCTTCGCCTAGCCGCCCCCATACTCACCGAACATAGGTGTATTTGCGGCAGGACGACGGCTGATCAATTTGGACTTAATGGTCTCGTGTGTCACACATCAGAAGGGAAGTATGCTAGACATGAGGAGGTCAATGACATCATAAAAAGAAGCCTCGCCATAGCCCGTTGCCCAGCTCAACGGGAACCCCAAGTTCAGAGGTCTGATGGAAGTCAAAAGCGTCCTGATGGAGCCACTATGCTACCCTGGAAGGATGGTAAGCAGATTGCTTGGGACTACACCTGTGGCGCCACAATGGCAGACACCTACTTGCCATTCTCCGTAGCTGAAGGGGGTGGAGCTGCCAGCCACAGGGAGACCCAGAAGACCCGCAAATATGAAGGCCTTCCTCCTTGCTATAACTTTATCCCAAGTTGTGATAACGTCTTTATATGTCCATAAGTAATATAAGATATTGCTAATGAATTATTAGACTTTTATTTTATCAAACATGTAATGAAGAGATATTCCAAAACCTATTGACAGAAAAACACATAAATATGAGTATCAGCCGTGTTTTATCCTCAGAGAATTTTGTCAGGTGTGACTATCTCTTCTACATCTCTTCTAGTTCATAGTTTTTCTAGCGTCGTGAGTTAAAGTTCTCATTAGTTTGTATTGAGGTCTTATTTTAATTCAGTAGCGGTACCCGTCTTGTGTAAAACCTGTAATTATTTTAAATTTTCCTGAAGTGTGGTACAAGATATGATGTATATATTTTCATGAATTCTTCCTTCATTGAATTTAAGACTGTCATTCACGTATATGAAAACTTCACATTCTACACCAAGTTATGTGTACCTCTGCTGATAGTCTGATATTGTTATTACCCTTCTATTCTATTTTTTTATTTTTTTATTAACACATCGGCCGATTCCCACCAAGGCAGGGTGGCCCGAAAAAGAAAAACTTTCATCATCATTCACTCCATCACTGTCTTGCCAGAAGGGTGCTTTACACTACAGTTATAAAACTGCAACATTAACACCCCTCCTTCAGAGTGCCGGCACTGTACTTCCCATCTCCAGAACTCAAGTCTGGAGATGTGAGTTTATTTCTTATCTGATGTTTTTGTCTCGTCTTAACTCTGAGACTTCTGTTGCCATTACTTTTCTGGGCAAAAAAGTCCAACAAACACCTTCCCCTACCAGTCTTGCAGCTGGGTTATGTTATCATTTATTTCTGGCTGTTTCCTCTAGTTTTGAATTGTTTGTGATTCTAGACAGTCGTGGTGTGCAATCTTTCATTAATAACTTGTCAAAAACTTTGCGATACTTGTTGCACTTAGAGAACTTCGGGATCTAAATCATCTCATTTTGTTTTGTAAAGAAATATTCCCGACACGAATTGTTTAATCATCCTAAAATGTGTCGTCTTGTCGCTTCAGTTGCCGGATCAAAGAAAATTTTATATTTTATGACAGATTTACATGAGATTACAGATGGTGAATGAAAGTCGTAATACCGTGGAAAGAGGAGTTTACTACAAGTAACTTCTATCCTTGACCTGCCTTCTTACTTCTTCCTCTTTTCCCTCTCACTTCATAATGGACCAGGATGGTTCAAGATGAGGTCCCGGGCGATCCTGGATGGTCAGGATAATCCAGGATGATTCTGGATGGTCAGGATTGTCCAGGATGATCCAGGATGAGCCTGAATGATTATGATGATCCTGGATGGTCAGGGTGGCTCAGAATGGACCATAATAACGTCTAAAATTTCCTCCCCACTTACAACTCAATAGGTGCGTATGTGTCTGTATGTATGTATATGTGTGTACTCATCTGTACGTGGGTGTGTGTGTGTGTGTATATACTCACACTGTTCATACCTATATTTTTTTTTGCATGGCCAGATGCTAATCTCCTGGCCCAGTCTCGTTGCTGGCCACTACTGGGGTCAACGTGTCTTGGCTTCGAGAGCCTTATCGTGCCTTTACATAAAGCTATGTACGGATTCAACCTATACCACTTCACTGTCCAGTTTATTCAACTCTTGACTACCCTAAGGCTAAAGCAATATTTCCTAACATCGGTGTGGCTTATCTGTGTTTTCAACTTAAAGTCTTGCCCTCATGTTCCTGTTTCCCACCTCTCGCACAGTCTGTCCCTATCCACCCCATTAATTCCTCTCAATATCTTGTACGTTATCATCATGTAGATGAATTGTTCAGAGAACCGACAAGTTATAAATTAGACACATATGCAACACTTGACTACATTATATAAGCCACTTCTATGGCTCTATGCTGTACTTTCTACAAGATTGATGGACTGAACACATCGACTCCAGGCCGAGGGACTGATTACCTCAAGCTCCTCCTCTCCTTGGACATTTCTGCTTTGTATTGGACTGATGAAACCACTGTGTGGCGAAACGTTTCCTCAATAAAGATACCCAAGTGTTGCATATGTGTTTAATTTATAACGTTATCACCATGTTTAGCGCCCTCAATCTCTCCTCATAGAGCATATTCCTTAGCTCCCGGACTAGTCTCGTCGCGAACCTCTGGACTTTCTCAAGTTTCTTAACATGCTTGATTAGGTGAGGTCTTCATTCTGCTGATCTTTGCCCTATACAGTGTTGTGAAAGCTACTGCAATACTCACCGCGAGGTCCTTCTCCTTGGGAGAGGTTTTTCACTGTTTTGCAAGTCTGTACATCTACAGTCTTTTTTTATTATCCCCAAACCTCATAAGTTAGCACTTGTAAGATTAAATTCTAGTAGCTACTTCTTAGACCAGACTTGCTGCACGTCCACATCCATTTGTAGTCTTTCTTGGTCCTCTCCTGTTTCCATGCTTCCAATTAGCTTCACAGAGGGATACCTCTGACTCTATTCCTTCCGTCATCTCATCCACCTATGAGGCTGTGTGGAACTCCACTCGTCACTAACGCTTATTCAGTCACACATTCTTGAATAATAACTCATTATATCCTTCGTTATAAGTATTCTTTGATACACTGTTATTTCTCCTTGCTTCTCTAGCTTTTGTCCCAGTCTCTTACGTGGTTCTGAGATCTTACAGTCCAGAAAATATACAATATGCCAATCCCTTTCTCTCCTGCCTCATCTGTTACCTAATCGTATGACCAGTAGGTTCATAGGGCAGGATTTACCATCTCTGAAGCAATGATGGTTGTTATTTATGAGCCTACTCTTTTCTAGGCGCTCACCATAACCTTATATTCTATACATGTTAGTGATACCTGTTTGAAGTTTCACACCATTTGTTTCTTTTCATTAACAATGGAACTACATATCTTGTTTTTTCACACTTTTAGCAGTTACCCTGTCTCAAGTGACTTGTTGAACATTGTTGCTAGTGGCTCACACAGTGTTTCCGCTCCCTCTCTTCAGGGCCACAGAAAGACATTATCTGGTCCCATTTCCTTCGATGTATTTACCTCACAAAACAGATTCACCACCTCACTCACTGGTGCATCCCTTCACTTTGGATCTCTGGTATCATTACTATTTCCTCTGAAAATACCTCCCTAAAAAAAATTTCTGAGCTACTCACAGATTTCCTGGTCACTCCTCGTGAACCTTAATTGTTTCTTCTTCAGCCTGGATGCGTATTTCTGGTATTTACTTACTTCATCATCCCATTCTTCATTATCCCATTCTTCATCATCCCATTCTTCATCATCCCATTCTTCCTTTCCGGCTCCCTATCCCACTGCACCTCATTTAAGAACTCCTTCATACCTGTGTAATCATATCTTAAGAAGTTTGGCTTCTCTCGACTTTCGAGTGCTCTCTGTCTATCTGTCTCTGTCTGTCAGTCTGTCTGTCTGTCTGTCTGTCTCTCTCTTTTAACGGGGTTTGACATGGTTAGTTAAGGATCCCTAACTTTATTGACAAACTAGGAGCCATCTGTGGACCAGCATTTTCATATAATCAATTGACTTTATCTCGTTGATATCATAATGCTGTATGAATGTGTTCCAGACTCGTGTCATCCTGTGGATAAAAAATCTCAGATGAAGTGATGTTCTGGAGAAGGGTACAGCCAGAGTGAAGTTGCTGCTTTGTGCCCGTCTTGTGGTATAGAAGCTCGCTTCTCACTGTCCTCGAAGTGGAGCCAAGTGTGGTACTTTGACAATGTTGGCCTTGTACATAACAAGAAGGCCGCCCACATACCTCATGTGTTGAAGGCTCATATTTTGCCTGGACCCAAGATGGGCGTCTTGCTCTGTTCTCTACTCTGTCAAGCAGTCGTAGATGAAATGGGGGGCAGCAAACCAAGAAAGTGGAGCGTACTTGTGCCTCATACAGAATCTTGCAACCCCTACTGTCGA
Source organism: Cherax destructor (assembly GCA_009830355.1). Classification (NCBI taxonomy): domain Eukaryota; kingdom Metazoa; phylum Arthropoda; class Malacostraca; order Decapoda; family Parastacidae; genus Cherax; species Cherax destructor. The sequence continues at coordinate 14,539 of WNWK01006956.1, read as the reverse complement.
GCAAATGCGATATACGTCGAAGTGCTGTAAGCTTCCTGGCTGCCTTGTTTGCAAGATTTACAACGTGGTTCTTCATGGTCAGTTTTGAGTCAAGTTTCACCCCAAGGATATCAACTTCTTCCCCAGGTACCAACACTCTCCCATTCATATTTACTACTGCACCGGCATTACCATCATGGTGCCTAGAGACCATCATCATTTGTGTATTCTCAGGTGTAAATGTTACCTACCATCGGTTTCCCCAGGTTGATATAGCTCTTAGCTGGTGATTGATGTAGCTTAGAGCAGCTGGCATTTCTTCTCTTGGATAAGTAAATGTCAGAGTACAGTCGTCTACATATGCATGTGATTCTGGGATGAAATGAAGGTCATTGAAGTACACATTCCATAACAATGGTCCCAGCACACTTCCTTGTGGAACACTTGTCCCAATAGGATGTCTTGCTGATTCTGTTCCATTGAGAACTACCCTTAGAGATCCACCATGAAGGTAATCACTGAGGAGAAATAGTGTAGAGCCTGCAATTCCCAGTTCTTGCAAATTTGCCAAGAGGCCCTGGAGCCACACTCGGTCGAAAGCACCAGCAATGTCCAGTGCTACCACAAACTAACTATGGATTCATCCAGTGACTGATGTCATTTAGTGGAGAGGTTTAACAACAGATCAGCAGCAGAGTAATCGTTCTTGAAGCCATATTGACGGTCACAAAGTAGTGAGTGGTAGTCAAAAAACTCTGTAATTTGTCTTGAGATTATTGTCTCAAGAATCTTGCCAGTGATTGACATGAATGACACTGATCTGTAGTTGCTGATTTCTGCTCTGCTCTTCTTTTTGTGAACAGGGAGTTAGAGGTGCGAGTTAGAGGTGCTGCTAGCTGGTCTGCACATCTACTCAGCAATCTTGGGCTCAGCTTGTCTGGGCCCACAGCCTTTTCTTGGTCAAACGATTTAAGAAGATGCACCTCCTCCTGCCTTATTGTCACAACTGACAGTTTTGATACAGTTCTTGCAGCTAGCCAAGGAGGGTTCCTTGCTGGATCAGGAACCTGCATTTTGGTAGCAAAGTGTTCGGCAAAGGGGTCCGCTTTCTCTTGACTACTAGTAGAGGTGGTCCCATCATGTCGATTTAGAGGTGGAATGAGTTCATCAGGCAGATAACCTTGTCTGTCCTTGACCAGGGACCACCAGGTTTTGGAGTTCACTCTACCTGATGCTACCTTTCTTTTTGTGTCCACCTCCCATTTAGAAATGGCCCACTTTTGAACTTAACCCATATGCCTACAGGCTTACCTGTGCAAGTTCCTGTTATAGGTAGTAGGATGTCTCTTATACCTTCGCCATGCCTTGCAGTTAGCAGTAACAGCCAAAGCGAGGCTGCCGGTGAGGGATGTGTTCTTGTTGTAGATTATGGATGTGTCCAGTGAAGGCTTTCACTTGGTTGTCAACATCCCCTTGGACAAGAGCATTCCAATCGGTGGTAGCGAGCTCAGAGCAAAGTGGTGGCCAATTACCTCTTTCCCATAGTTACCATTTTGTCCTAGGCACATGTCGATTAGACACTAGGCCTGCTGTATGTATGTGTGTGTGTGTGTGTGTAACGAAACACTTCGAAATGTTTCGGCCCCGCCGGGAATTGAACCCGGGCCCTCCGTGCGTGAAGCAAGAGCGCTAGCCACCATGCCATCGGAGCTTAGCCAGGTTGTGCGTGTGGACTCCTCGCCTCGTTATGTTGTAATCTTCTTTGTCGTAAAAACAGCCTTGTCAGACGATCCAACATAGCCGAGGGGTTGACAAGTAACTATACCTTCTGTCAGATCGCTCACTACTGGATTGGCTGAGGTCACCAATAATTATGTTATGTTGACAGTTGTGTTGGAGCAGAAGGGAGTCCACATTTTCCATTAGGAAGTTGATGGGATCTGCAAGTTACCACTGAGGTCTGTACATTGCACAAACTAGTACAGAGGTACTAGTGTTTATGCATACCTTGAAGAACAACATTTCAAGATGAGAAGGGATGGCAACATCAATGTGCTGGGCATGTAGAATTTTAGAGAAGCCCACAACAACACCTCCTTCTTGCCCTTGCCTGTCTCTTCTCATCCATGAAGTGTAGCCAGCAATTCTTGCAAAATTTTCTGGAGTCCTGCTGCCCAAAAACTTTTCAACAACAGCTATGATGTAGGGACGTCGATTGTTCACAAAACTGTGTGTGAGCTCTCCAAGATTTGTAAAGAAACCTCTAATGTTGGCCGACAGGATGCTGATAGACTGTCTCCTCATGTCTTCAGCTTGAGGTGGTGGGTGTGTAAGGCGTGAGAGAGGTAGGGCACCGAGGCAGCTGCTAGGGTGTAGGTCTGTGGTCTTGTATAAGGCATAAAACCACCTGTTGGGCAGAGATAGGAGTAGCTGAGTGGGTGACGTGTGAGTGTGTTAACCAATTCAGAGATCCTGCTGGTTTGTTCCGATAACAGGTCTCTAAACAGGTGGTTCTATCTGTCAAGTTCCTTTTTATTCCGACAATGGTCCTTCTGATGTCCCCTCTTGTGGCAGTAATTGCACCTGGTATCTCGCAGGCAGTTGTTAGTGGTGTGCCTCCTCCGGCGACAGCGAGAACACTGCCTAGGTGCCTGGGAGGGTGGGCTCCTGTTTGTTTCATCTCCTGTGTTTAGCTGCTGATTTATCAGCAGGTTCTGCCGCTGGTGAACCTGATGATTGTATATCTGATGAACATTTTCCTGGGACTGTGTTGGTGGAAGGTGAGACGGCTGTAGATGTCTTCCTCCTGCACGTCCTCTTCCACGTCATCTACCACGCCCCTGTACAGTTCTGGCAGTTGTGTCTCTGCTGTTCGTACTTTGGCGCAGCACCTGTTCAGGTGCAGTGATAATCCCCTGATTATTAACTGCACCAATCTCTGGTGGAGAAAATCCTTCCTCTCACTCTCTCTCCCTATTTTTTTTACACAGGGTTTGACAAGATTAGTTAAGGATCCTTAACTTTATTGACAAGCTAAGAACTCTTAGCTACATCGGCTCATTTGAAAGCATTTTTATTGCTATGAAACATACAAGTAGGGAACAGGATGAAGCTGGAGCCATCTGTGGGCTAACATTTTCATTTGATCAACTGACTTTATCTCGTTGATCTCTCTCTCTCTCTCTCTCGCTCTTTCCCTCTCTCTTTCCCACTCTGTCCCTCTCAATATATTTTACAGGGTGTTGGAAACTCAGGGCAGTGAGTTTACTAGCACCCAGGGGCCTTTCATAATCAATATCCCCTTTATGAAAACCCCTCAAGGTGAATACAATGTTCAGAGTGTGAGTGTGTACTCACCTAGTTGTGGTTGCAGGGATCGAGTCATAGCTCCTGGCTCCTGTGTGTGTGTGTGTGTGTGTTGTGTGTGTGTGTGTGTGTTGTGTGTGTTGTGTGTGTGTGTGTGTGTTGTGTGTGTTGTGTGTGTGTGTGTGTGTTGTGTGTTGTGTGTGTGTGTGTGAGTGTGTGTGTGTGTGTGTTGTGTGTGTTGTGTGTGTGGTGTGTGTTGTGTGTGTGTTGTGTGTGTTGTGTTTGTGTGTGTGTTGTGTGTTGTGTGTGTGTGTGTGTGTGTGTGTGTGTGTTTGTGTGTTGTGTGTGGGGTGTGTGTTGTGTGTGTGTTGTGTGTGTTGTGTTTGTGTGTGTGTGTGTGTGTGTGTGTGTGTGTGTTGTGTGTGTGGTGTGTGTTGTGTGTGTGTTGTGTTTGTTGTGTTTGTGTGTGTGTTGTGTGTGTGTTGTGTGTTGTGTGTGGGGTGTGTGTTGTGTGTGTGTTGTGTTTGTTATGTTTGTGTGTGTGTGTGTTTGTGTGTTGTGTGTGTGTGTGTGTGTTGTGTGTGTGGGTGTGTGGTGTGTGTGTTTGTGTTTTGTGTGTGTGTGTGTGTGTGTGTTTTGTTGTGTGGTGTGTGTTGTGTGTGTTTTGTGTTGTTGTTGTGTGTTGTGTGTGTGTGTGTGTGTGTGTGTGTACTCACCTAGTTGTACTCACCTAGTTGTGGTTGCAGGGGTCGAGTCACAGCTCCTGGCCCCGCCTCTTCACTGGCCGCTACTGGGTCACTCTCCCTGCGCCATGAGCTTTATCATACCTCTTCTTAAAGCTATGTATGGAGCCTGCCTCCACTACATCACTTCCTAAACTATTCCACTTCCCGACCACTCTGTGACTGAAGAAATACTTCCTAACATTGTGTGTGTGTGTGTGTGTGTGTGTGTGTGTGTGTGAGTGTGAAATCTTGTATGTCTGTATATTTTTCTGGCTTCTTTTCCTTCCCAGACGTATTTGCAATATCCATAGGGTATGGACTATCGTAAAAAAAATCAGGAATCAATGGCGAGGTAGCCCACTCATAAATACCATGGCAAAAAATGCGTAAACAACGAAGTAGTTGCCATGCAACCCACTGGGAGACAATCAGTCTGCAGCAATGGGTTGTCAGGTCAAACCTTGGTCAAAACATCAAATTTTAGCACATAGGAGCTAGTGCTGTGGAGATGACTATGTAGAATCACATTTACAGCAGTCCAGAGACATCCTGAAGTTATCAGGTTTTAGACGATCTTCATTTCCCTCTATGATGAATGCATCTAGTTTGAACATTCCTAAGCTATTATTATATAATGACACTGGTTGACATGAGTGACAGGGGAGTGCATGATAACAAAATATAAAATACTGAGAAGAATCGACAAGGTGAACAGAGATAAGATGTTCCATAGATGGAATACAACGACAAGGAGTCACAGTTGGAAGCTGAAGACTCAGATGAGTCACAGAGATGCTAGGAAGTATTTCTTCACTCACAGGGTTGTCAGGCATTGGAATATTTTGGAAAGTGAGGTGGTGGAGGCAGGATCAATACATAGCTTTAATAAGAGTATGATAAAACTCACAGAGCAGGGAATGAGTGAAGTAGTAGCGACCAGTGAAGTGGCATGGACAGGAGCTATGATTCGACCCCTGCAGCCACTAGTAGGTGAGTACAATTAGGCGAGTACACACACACACATGCTACCCACCCCCACTCTCTCGTCTTACTGCTGTCAACTTGTCATAGAACTCCAGTAGGTTTGTGACAGATTTCCCGTCCTTGAATCCGTGCTGGTTGTCGCAGATAAGCTCATTCATTTGTAGGTGCTCCACTACTCTTCTGGTAATCTTTTCCATGACTCTGCATACTACGCAAGTCAGTGATACTGGTCTGTAGTTTAATGCTGCATGTCTGCCTCTTTTTTTTTTAAAATTGGGACTACATTTGCTGTCTTCCATACCTCAGGTAGTCGCCTTGCTTCGATAGATGTGTTGAAGATTGTTGTTAGCGCCTCTGCCCCTCTCTTAGGACCCATGGAGAGATGTTTTCTGGCCCCATCGCGTTTGAAGTATCTTGTTCGCTTAGCAGCCTCTTAACCTCCTTTTCGGTTGTGTATATTGTGTTCAGCACTTGATGGGGTACCCCACCACTGTGTGTTTCTGGAGACCTTTCTGTCTCCACTCTGAATATTTCTTTAAATCTCTTGTTGAGCTCCTCACATACTTATCGGCCATTTCTTGTGAGTTCCCCTCCTTCCTTCTTCAGCCTGATTACCTGATCCTTTACTGTTGGTTTTCTTCTGATGTGGCTGTACAAGAGCTCTGTGTCAAACTTGGCTTTCGCTGCTATGCCATTTGCGCATATGTATTTCTGGCTCTTCGCCTACTCTCCTTATTCTCCTTGGTCCTATACTTCCATTCTCTATTGCATTTGGTTTTGGCCTCTCTACACCTCCGGGTGAACCAAGGGCTCGTCGTGGCCTTCTCGTTATGTCTGTTGCCCTTGGGTACAAACTTGCTGCCTTGCAAATGGTTGTCTCATATTCCATCATCTCATTTACTGATTTCCCTGCCAGATCTTTGTCCCACTAAACTTCATACAGGAAGTTCCTCATGGCTGTGTAGTCCCTTCTCTTGTAGTTTGGCTTCATTCTTCCTTCCCTTCCTGCTTCCCTCTCCACTTGTAACTACACTGAGTATTCAAAGCTCAGAACCACGTGATTGCTAGCTCCGAGGGGCCTTTCGTACGTGATGTCCTCAATATCTGTATTGCTCAAGGTGGAAATAAATGGTATAAAATACCGACACAATGGAAAAATGAACACATAAGCAGTATAATGTGATCCTTTATTGACAACGTTTCGCCCACGCAGTGGGCTTTATCGAGTCACAAACAGATGTAGTTGTCAATAAAGGATCACATTATACTGCTTATGTGTTTATTTTTCCATTGCTCAAGGTGAATACTAGGTCCAGTCTTGGTGGTTCTTCCTCTCCTCTCTCTCTGGTAGTGTCCCTAACGTGTTGATGCATGAGATTTTCCAGTACCACCTCCATCATCTTAGCCCTCCACGTTTCTGGGCCCCCATGTGGCTCAAGGTTTTCCCAGTCAATTTCTTTGTGATTGAAGTCACTCACAACCAGAAGCTTTGTCCTGCCTACATGGGTCCTTCTGCCCACTTCAGCCAGTGTGTCAACCATCGCTCTGTTACTCTCATATTCTTGTCTTGGGCCTCCTGCTATTCTGTGGTGGGTTATACTTCCTTGAAGTGATGTATAATGCACCAATGAAGTGTTCTTATTATGTAGTCTCTTGCTTCTCCACTGTCTCCTCTCTCCAGCTCCTCAAAATCCCATTGGTATTTATGGAGTTTGTACCCAAGTGCCACTCATCCACCCTGTCTGATTCCTCAATCTTTGCTCAGGATCTGATACCCAGTTCGAAAGATGGTATCTATTATCATACCCGTGAGTTTGGTTTCTGTGAGAGCTATGATGTCTGGTACTGCCTCTTTGATTCTTTAGTGCCACTTCTCCAACTTTTTCATTATTCCATCAGTGTTGGTGTACCATACCTTCATTTTCCTCTCCAACACTCTATTTTGGGGGTCTGTGTGGGTTGGGGAGTGGGGGACCAAGCAGGTTGCTGTGGGATTCTAGTGCAGAGTGCGGGGCAGTGGCTGTGAGTGTGGATTGTGGTTTGTATTGGGATAATATACTTGGCTGTGGGGTTCTGAGGGTGGTTCTGTTGGTGTTTGAGACTGTTGCTCTGCCCTGCTCTGGTTGTTCTCTGCTGACTCTGTCTTTGTCTCTCTTTCTGAGTCCTCTCCCTCAGCTACTGTCATTCTGTTCTCGCTCTGTCGCAGTCTAGGAACACCCTCCTGTATGTTGATGTTTCCTTCAACTATGATTTCTCCTGTCAGGATCCTGTTCTTGACCGATTTTATCTTGAAAATTAGTTTGACGCGCATATTTCTCTCCCTCGAGTACCTCCCTATTCTCTGACAATTTATCTCAGTCATGTCCTCCTCGAATATTTCTTCGGTGATGTTTTCAATTTCTTGTTTTTTTTTCATCCGTCTTTCATTGTATGTCCTCCTTTCACTCTCCTAAAGCCCATGAATAAAGACTGACCTCTGTCTCTCCTCCTCTACTCCCTTTCCCTCCAAGTCTCTGGGTTCTGTTTGTACATAGCCATTTTCTTTCGTGTTATTTCCTGTGACTCTTGGCGGCCAGGTCATGCCTCAGTATGGGACCTGTCACGCTCTCTACCTGCAGCCCCCTCACTAACGGCTGTCCCTGCACCTAACATGGTGCTTGGAGGTCTGATAGGATCTAAGCATAAGTCTTGTCTATTTCCTCCTCATTTATTAGAGGTGTAGCTGCCCCGCCCCAGATGCCATGTCTCCTCTGAGTGTATGTATGTGTGAGTGTGTGTGTGTATGTGTGTGTGTGTACGATATATAGCTCCTGGCCCTGCCTCTTCACTGACCACTATTAGGTCCTATCCCTGCTCCATGAGCATGTATTGTTCTTGCCTCCACTACAACACTTGCCAGAATATTCCACTTCCTGACAACTCTATGACTAAGGAAATATTTCCTAACATCTCATTGATTCATCTGAGTCTTCAACTTCCAATTGTGACTCCTTGTTTCTGTGTCCCATCTCTGGAACAGCCTGTCTCACTTCACCTTGTCAATTCCTCACAGTATTTTATATGTCGTTATCATGTCTCCCCTAACCCTCCTGTCCTCCAGTGCCATCAGGCCGATTTCCCTTAACCTTTCTTCATAGGACGTTCCCTTTAGCTCTGGAACTAGCCTTTTTGCGAACCTTTGCACTTTCTCTAATTTCTTGACGTGCTTCACCAGGTGTGGGTTTCCTAACTGGTGCTGCATACTTCAGTATGGGCCTGACATACAGGGTGTATAGAGCCTTGAACGATTCCTTGCTGAGATATCGGAACGCTATTCTCAGGTTTGCCAAGTGCCCATATGCTGCAGCAGTTATCTGGTTGATGTGTGCTTCAGGAGATGTGCTCGGTATTATACTCACTCCAAGATCTTTTTCCATGAGTGAGGTTTGTAGTCTTTGGTCACCTAGTCTATACTCTGTCTGAGGTCTTCTTTGCCCTTCCCCGATCTTCATGATTTTGCATTTGGCAGGGTTAAATTTTAGGAGCCAGTTGCAGGACCACGCACCAAGCCTGTCCAGGTCTCATTGTAGTCCTGCCTGATCCTCATCTGTGTGTGTACTCACCTATTTGTACTTACCTATTTGTGGTTGCAGGGGTCGAGACTCAGCTCCTGGCCCCGCCTCTTCACTGATCGCTACTAGGTCATCTCTCTCCCTGCTACATGAGTTTTATCATATCTCGTCTTAAAGCTATGTATGGTTCCTGCCTCCACTACCTCACTTGCCAGACTATTCCACTTCCTGACAGCTCTGTGACTGAAGAAATACTTCTTAACATACCATTGACTCATCTGAGCCCTCAACTTCCAATTGTGACCCCTTGTTTCCGTGTCCCATCTATGGAACATCTTGTATCTGTCCACTTTATCTATTCCCCGCAGTATTTTGTATGTCGTTATTATGTCTCCCCTAACCCTCCTGTCCTCCAGTGTCGTCAGGCCGATTTCCCTTAACCTTTCTTCGTAGGACATTCCCCTTAGCTCTGTAACTAGATATGTTACAAACCTTTGCACTTTCTCTAATTTCTTGACGTGCTTGACGAGGTGTGGGTTCCAAACTGGTGCTGCATACTACAGTATGGGCGTGACGTACACGGTGTACATTGTCTTGAACGATTCCTTGCTGAGGTATCGGAACGTTATTCTCAGGTTTGCCAGACGCCCATATGCTGCAGCAGTTATCTGGTTGATGTGTGCTTCCGGAGACGTGCTCGATATTATATTCACCCAAACATCTTTCTCCTTGAGTGAGGTTTGCAGTCTTTGGCCACCTAGCCTATACTCCGTCTGAGGTCTTCTTTGCCCTTCCCCGATCTTCATGACTTTGCATTTAGCGGGGTTAAATTCAAGTAGCCAGTTGCTTTACCACGTGTCCAGCCTGTCCAGGTCTCTTTGTAGTCCTGCCTGATCCTCATCTGATTTAATTCTCATCATTAGCTTCACATCATCTGCGAACAGGGACACTTCTGAGTCTATCCCTTTCATCATGTCATTCACCTATACCTAAAATAGCACTGGTCCTAGGACTGACCGCTTTGGAACCCCGCTGGCCACAGGCGCCCATTGTGATACCTCATCACGTACTATGACTTGCTGTTACCTCCCTGTCAGGTATTCTCTGATCCATTGCAGTGCCCTTCCTGTTATACGTGCCTGATCCTCTAGCTTCTGCACTAATCTCTTGTGAGGAACTGTGTTGAAGGCCTTGTTGCAGTCCAAGAAAATGCAGTCAACCCACCCCTCTCTCTCGTGTCTTACTACTAATACTTTGTCATAGAACTCCAGAAGGTTTGTGACACAGGAATTGTCTTCCATGAATCCGTGCTGGTTGTCGTTTTTAATCTTGTGCCGTTCCAGGTGCTCTACCACTCTCCTCCTGATAATCTTCTCCATGACTTTATATACTATACACGTCAGTGACACTTTTCTATAGTTTAGTGCCTCGTTTCTGTCTCCTTTCTTAAAAATGGGGACTACATTTGCCGTCTTCCATACCTCAGGTAGTTGCCCAATTTCAAGGGTTCTGTTGAAAATTGTGGTTAGTGACACACACAGCGTCTCTGCTCCCTCTCTAAGGACCCATGGAGAGATGTCCGATCCCACCGCTTTTGAGGTATCAAGGTCACTTAGCAGCTTCTTTACCTCCTCCTCAGTTGTGTGTATTACATCCAACACTTTCGGTATATTCCTTGTTGGTGTCCCCCTCTGTTCTGTCTTCCCAGAGTCCTTTCTGTATCCACTGTAAATACTTCTTTAAATCTCGTGTTCAGCTCCTCACATACCTCTTGATCGTTTCTTGTGAGCTCCCCACCTTCTTTCCTCAGACTGATTACCTGGTCTTTGACTGTTGTCTTCCACCTAATGTGGCTATACAGCAGTTTCGGGTCAGACTTGACTTTCGATGCTATGTTGTTTTTGTACTGTCGCTGGGCCTCCCTTCTTATCTGTGCATACTCATTTCTAGCTCTTCGACTGATCTCCTTATTTTCCTGGGTCATTTGCCTTTGCGTGTGTGTGTGTGTGTGTGTGTGTGTGTGTGTGTGTGTGTGTGTGTGTGTGTGTGTGTGTGTGTGTGTGTGTGTGTGTGTGTGTGTGTGTGTGTGAAGAATGAGACACCTATGCAAAATTTGGAAATCTTTATTAAGGAAACGTTTTGCCACACAGAGGCTTCATCAGTCCAATACAAAGCAGAAAGGTGTAAGGAGAGGATAAGTTGGAGGAAATCAGTCCCTCTCGAGTTTAACCCTGCTAAATGCAAAGTCATAAAGATCGGGGAAGGGCAAAGAAGACCGCAGACAGAGTATAGGCTACATGGCCAAAGATTGCAAACCTCACTCATGGAGAAAGATCTTGTTGTGAGTATAACACCGAGCACGTCTCCGGAAGCACACATCAACCAGATAACTGGTGCAGCATATAGGCGCCTGGCAAACCTGAGAACAGCGTTCCGATACCTTAGTAAGGAATCGTTCAAGGCACTGTACACTGCGTACGTCAGGCCCATATTGGAGTATGCAGCACCAGCTTGGAACCCACACCTGGTCAAACACGTCAAGAAATTAGAGAATGTGCAAAGGTTTGCAACAAGGTTAGTTCCGGAGCTAAGGGAATGTCCTTTGAAGAAAGATTAAGGAAATCGGCCTGAAGACACTGGAGGACAGGAGGGTTAGGGAAGAAATGATAATGACATACAAAATACTACGTGGAATAGATAAGGTGAACAGAGACAGGATGTTCCAGAGAGGGGACACAGAAACAAGGGGTCACAATTGGAACTTGAAGACTCAGATGAGTCAAAGGGATGTTAGGAAGTATTTCTTCAGTCATAGAGTTGTCAGGAAGTGGAATAGTCTAGCAAGTGATGTAGTGGAGGCAGGAATCATACATAGCTTTAAGACGAGGTATGATAAAGCTCATGGAGCAGGGAGAGAGAGGACCTAGTAGCGGTCAGTAAAAATGCGGGGCCAGGAGCTAAGTCTCGACCCCTGCAACCACAATTAAGTGAGTAAAATTATGTGAGTACACACGCACACACATACAGAGGGAACAGAGGGGAGGGGGGAGGAGTGGCACTACTTATCAAAAACCAATGGGATTTTGACGAGCTGGAGAGAGGAGACAGAAAAAGCAAGAGACTACATAATAGGAACACTTCAGTCTGGAGGTTCCAAGGTGGTAATTGCAGTGATGTATAACCCACAACACAACAGCAGGAAGCCAAGGCAAGAATATGATGAGAGTAACAGAGCGATGGTTGACACACTGGCTGAAGTGGCCAGAAGAGCTCATGCGAGCACAGCAAAGCTGCTGATTGTGGGTGACTTCAATCACAAAGAAATTGACTGGGAGAACCTGGAGCCACATGGGGGCCCAGAAACTTGGAGGGCTAAGATGATGGAGGTGGTACTGGAAAATCTAATGTACCAACAAGTAAGGAACACTACCAGAGAGAGAGAGAGGAGAAGACGAACCAGCAAGACTGGACCTAGTTTTCACATTGAGTAGTGCAGATAATGAGGATATCACATATGAAAGACCCCTCGGGGCCAGTGACCACGTGGTTCTGAGCTTCGAATACATTGTAGAGTTACAAGTTAAGAGGGAAGCAGGAAGAGCAGTACAAATAAAGCCAAACTACAAGAGAAAGTACTACACAGGCATGAAGAATTTCCTGCACGAGGTTCAGTGGGACAGATAACTGGCAGGGAAGTCAGTAAATGAGATGATGGAATATGTGACAACAATCTGCAAGGAAGCTGAGGAGAGAAGGCCAGGATGAGCCCGTGGTTCACTCAAAGGTGTAGAGAGGCCAAAACCAAGTGAGCTAGAGAATGGAAGAAGTACAGAAGGTAAAGGACCCAAACGAATAAGGAGAGAAGTCGTAGAGCCAGAAATGAATATGCACAGGTAAAAAGGAGGCCCAACAACAACACGAAAATGACATAGCAGCGGAAGCCAAATCTGACCAGGAGCACCAGGCTTGTTCAAAGTTATTTCATCAAATCCTGCCGCATGCAGTGAATTACGAAAGAGATTTTGAAATGCTTAATGTTTGTAAATAATTTCGTAAACAGGCGAAATTATTTACACACATTATATCTAAGTCCACAGTCGCTTTGGCTAGGCGCCCATACTTATCTGTAGTCTGGCGTTGTGGATAAAGTACTGTTTACTCTGATGCCCAGTTTGCAGGTTCAAATCCTGCTGTGGAAACAGAGATAATGTTTATATATATATATATATATATATATATATATATATATATATATATATATATATATGTCGTGCCGATTAGGTAAAACTGGTCAATTAGCAAGAACTCATCTAAAATTAAGTCCTTTCTAAAATTTTCTCTTATACGTTTAAAGATATATATTTTTCATTTATGTTAATGTAAGAATTTATAATTTTGTACTAAGAGAAACTTTGAAAACCTACCTAACCTTATTACAACAAGCGCAATTTAATTTAGCCTAACCCAACTAAATATATTTTAGATACGTTAACATTAATTTAATAATTAACAAACACAATGAAATATATTTTTTTCGTTATGTTCAGAATGATTTTGGCGAAATTATTGCATACACAAATTTTCACTTGTCTTATATGGCAAGGTGAGCGTTGCTATTTAAGCCAAAATCGCAAGTTTTACCTAATCGGCACGACATATATATATATATATATATATATAGCTGACAGCCACCCTGACTTCACCTCTACAGAGGACCTAAAAGCTGCAATCAAATTAACATCCACCAGGACGCTGACACACATCCCCAAAGCAGCTCGCCATGAAGCTGCCAGCAAATTCGCTGACCTCTTGAAGAAAGTCAACGATGCTCCTGCAAACAATGGATCCTGGCACAACCTTCTGCTTTTTGGCAATGCCTTTTTGGCTGTCCCACCAAGGAGGGACAAGTCACTAGCTACATCTGTTATCAGGGCAATAAATGCATTCCCTAGAGATGACAACCTTGTCCGTATCCCCTCCAGGACGTCAAACACCCGCCAGGCAAATGTCAACAACAGGACACCAGACGCCTCAAAAATCAGGGCCCACATTAGCAGAAAAATAGAAGAGGGTAATACTATCGGAGCACTGAGGCTTATAACCAGTGAGGATACCATCGCTCCTAAGGATATCATTACAGCACAAGCCCTGAAGGACAAACATCCGCCCAGGGCTCCCAGTACCAACATTGACCCCCTTGACATTGCAGTAGGTCAAGAACATTTAACCTTACGGGACGCCGATGTGTATAAAGCTGCTATGTCTTTCCCACAGGGCTCAGCAGGAGGTTTCACTGGTTTAAGGCCACAACACTTGAAACAAATGCTCAATCCAGGTCTTGGTGAGGTTCTGAGAGATTGTTGTCTGAACTCACCAAATTTTCCAATGGGTGCCTGGCTGGTAGTGTCCCACAGACCATTAGACCCCTTTTCTTTGGTGCCTCACTGTGTGCCCTCCGGAAAAAGGATGGAGGAATCAGGCCCATTGCAGTGGGCAACACCCTTCGGCGCCTAGTTGCCAAGGCTGCAGTACGAAGGGTGAGTCAAGATGCTGCCTCAATGTTGAAACCAACTCAGCTCGGTTTTGGTGTTCAACAAGGCTGTGAAGCAGCTGCCCATGCAGCACGAGTATACATCAACAACATGTCCAATGAAAAAGCCTTAATCAAATTGGACTTTGCTAATGCTTTCAACTCAGTCAGAAGGGATGCTGCTCTCCAAGCAGTTTCTAGGCACTTTCCTTCCCTCTATCCCTTCATAGAATCGTGTTATAGTGTGGCTTCTAAACTTTTGTTTGGGGACCATGAAATTGACTCTTGTGAGGGTGTGCAACAGGGGGACCCTCTTGCTCCCTTTCTATTCTGTCTAGCCATCAAGGATGTCACAGAAGCATTGTCCAGTGAGCTCAATATCTGGTTCTTGGATGACGGGACCCTAGCTGGCACTACACAATCTCTCCCGGGAGACATCAGGAAAATTAAAGATATGGTAGGTA
>WNWK01006955.1:71209-99518 GCA_009830355.1 Cherax destructor | reverse complement strand
GTCATAATGAGGAATAATTTTTGTCCAAAAAAATGTTGATATGGTAGAGAAAGATTACTAACTTCTTTAGAAATAAAAATCATTAAAAATCATTGAACCAACCAACAGAATTTCTAATCTGGTGAACACCTTTGCACATTACCTACTCAATCACTGTACACAATACATCAGGAGCTGCCAATCTACCAGCCACCATTAGGGACTTCATTACCAAGCCTAACCTAATTTGTACACAATAACTAGCAATCTCTTTCCCTACTAATTCTTTCTACAATCACTAAACCCACAAGTCATACACCTCTTAGTAAAACACTATGCCATGTAATATAAACATACAAATCTGGTCATGGAAAGACAAGTGTATTTCTAATCAGAACAGTGCTAAACCCTCCAGGGTCATACAGCTATTATTACCAGCATGACACTTTCTTTCATTTAGAAAACATCTGCCTATTATAGCTATTCCTTCCATATATGAAAATTTCTTATTTTTATATATATACGTATTTCTGTAATCCAGCTTTCAATAATTATATCAAGTAAATGTAACATGCTTATATTCTATAACCATCTCTTTCCCTACTTATTCTTCCTCTACAAATATTATTACAATCAGAACTAAGCGCTAACCCACATGGCCTGTTCAGCTCCTCATAAAATACATATTTTTTTTTTTTTTTTTTCAACAAGTCGGCCGTCTCCCACCGAGGCAGGGTGACCCAAAAAGAAAGAAAATCCCCAAAAAGAAAATACTTTCATCATCATTCAACACTTTCACCACACTCATACATAATCACTGTCTTTGCAGAGGAGCTCAGATACGACAGCTGAGAAAAGTCCCTCCCCAGCGTCACTATCTCAGACCCCTCCTTTAAAGTGCAGGCATTGTACTTCCCATTTCCAGGACTCAAGTCCAACTAAATCAATTAACTGGTTTCCTGAATCCCTTCACTAAATGTTACCCTGCTCACACTCCAACAGATCGTCATGTCCCAAAACCATTCGTCTCCATTCACTCCTATCTAACACGCTCACACATGCTTGCTGGAAGTCCAAGCCCTCGCCCACAAACCTCCTTTACCCCTTCCCTCAAACCTTTTCTAGGACGACCCCTACCCCGCCTTCCTTCCCTACAGATTTATACGCTCTCAAGTCATTCTACTTTGATCCATTCTCTCTAAATGACCAAACCACCTCAACAACCCCTCTTCAGCCCTCTGACAAATACTTTTAGTAACTCCACACCTTCTCCTAATTTCCACATTCGAATTTTCTGCATAATATTTACACCACACATTGCCCTTAGACAGGACATCTCCACTGCCTCCAGCCTCCTCCTCGCTGCAGCATTTGCAACCCATGCTTCACACCCATATAAGAGTGTTGGTACCACTATACTTTGTACATTCCCTTCTTTGCCTCCATGGATAACGTTTTTGTCTCCACAGATACCTCAATGCACCACTCACCTTTTTTCCTTCATCAATTCTATGGTTAACCTCATCCTTCATAAACCCATCCGCTGACACGTCAACTCCCAAATATCTGAAAACATTTACTTCTTCCATAATCCCTCTCTCCAATGTGATATCCAATTTTTCTTTATTTAAATCGTTTGATACCCTCATCACCTTACTCTTATCTATGTTCACTTTTAACTTTCTACCTTTACACACTCTCCCAAACTCGTCCACAAACCCTTTTGCAACTTTTCTTTAGAATCTCCCATAAGCACAGTATCATCAGCAAAAAGTAACTGTGTCAACTCCCATTTTGCATTTAATTCTCCATAATTTAATCCCACCCCTCTCCCCAACACCCTAGCATTTACTTCTTTTACAACCCCATCTATAAATATATTAAACAACCATGGTGACATTACACATCCCTGTCTAAGACCTACTTTTACCGGGAAGTAATCTCCCTCTCCCTACACACCCTAACCTGAGCCTCACTATCCTCATAAAACTCTTTACAGCCTTCAGTAACTTACTACCTATTCCATACACTTGCAACATTTGCCACATTGCTCCCCTATCCACTCTATCATATGCCTTTTCTAAATCCATAAATGCAATAAAAACTTCTCTACCTTTATCTAAATACTGTTCACATATATGCTTCACTGTAAACACTTGATCTACACATCCCCTACCCACTCTAAAGCCTCCTTGCTCATCTGCAATCCTACTCTCTGTCTTACCTCTAATTCTTTCAATAATAACCCTGCCATACACTTTACCTGGTATACTCAGTAAACTTATTCCCCTATAATTTTTACACTCTCTTTATCCCCTTCCCTTTATATAAAGGAACTATACATGCTCTCTGCCAATCCCTAGGTACCTTCCCCTCTTTCATACATTTATTAAACAAAAATACCAACCACTCCAGCACTATATCCCCCTGCTTTTAACATTTCTGTCATGATTCCGTCAATTCCAGCTGCTTTACCCCCTTTCATTCTACGTAATGCCTCACGCACCCCCCACACTCACATCCTGCTCTTCTTCACCCCTAAACGATGTTGTACCTCCTGGCCAGTACATGAAATTACCGCCTCCCTTTTTTCATCGACATTTAAAAGTTCCTCAAAATATTCCCGCCATCTACCCAATACCTCCAGCTCCCCATCTACTAACTCCCCTACTCTGTTTTTAACTGACAAATCCATTCGTTCCCTAGGCTTTCTTACCTTGTTTATCTCACTCCAAAATTTTTCTTGTTTTCAGCAAAATTTCTTGACAGAGCCTCTCCCATTCTTTCATCCGCTCTTCTTTTGCACTCTCTCACCACTCTCTTCACCTTTCTTTTACTCTCCATATACTCTGCTCTTCTATTAACACTTCTGTTTTGTAAAACCTCTCATAAGCTACCTTTTTCTCTTTTATCACACCCTTTACTTCTTCATTCCACCACTCACTCCTCTTTCCTCCTGCACCCACCCTCCTATAGCCACAAACTTCTGCCCCACATTCTAATACTGCATTTTTAAAACTATCCCAACTCTCTTCAACCCCCCCACTACTCCTACTTGCACTAGCCCACCTTTCTGCCAATAGTTGCTTATATCTCACCCTAACTTCCTCCTCCCTTAGTTTATACACTTTTACCTCTCTTACTTGCTGTTGCCATTTTCTTTTGTCCCATCTACCTTTTACTCTAACTGTAGCTACAACCAAATAATGATCTGATATATCTGTTGCCCCTCTATAAACATGTACATCCTGAAGCCTACTCATCAACCTTTTATCCACCAATACATAATCCAACAAACTATGTACTTTCCTTACGTGCTATATCATACCTTGTATATTTATTTATCCTCTTTTTCATAAAATATGTATTACTTATTACCAAACCTCTTTCTACACATAGCTCAATTAATAGTTCCCCATTTACATTTACCCTGGCACCCCAAATTTACCTACTACTCCCTCCACAACATTTTTACCCACTTTAGCATTAAGATCCCCAACCACAATTACTCTCTCACTTGGTTCAAAACTCCCCACACACTCACTCAACATTTCCCAAAATCTCTCTCTCTCCTCTACACTTCTCTCTTCTCCAGGTGCATAAACACTTACTATAACCCACTTTTCACATCCAACCTTTATTTTACTCCGCATAATCCTTGAATTTATACATTTATATTCCTTCTTTACCTGCCATAACTGATTATTCAACATTATTGCCACTCCTTCTTTAGCTCTAACTCTATTTGAAACCCCTGATCTAATCCCATTTATTTCTCCCCACTGAAACTCTTAAAGCCAGGACATCCAGCTTCTTTTCATTCATAACATCTACAATCATCTCTTTCTTATCATTCGCACAACATCCACGCACATTCAAACATCCCACTTTGACGGTTTTCTTCTTCTTCTTTTTAGTAAGCTATACAGGAAAAGGGGTTACTAGCCCATTGTTCCCGGCATTTTAGTTGACTTTTACAACACGCATGGCTTACGGAGGAAAGATTCTTATTCCACTTCCCCATGGATATGAAAGGGAAAAGCAATAAGAACAAGAACTATTAAGATAAAATCAAAGAAAACTCAGATGAGTGTGTATACATAAACGTGTACATGTTTGCGTAGTGTGACCTAAGTGTAAGTAGAAGTAGCAAGACGTACCTGAAATCTTGCATGTTTATGAGACAGAAAAAAGACACCAGCAATCCTACCATCATGTAAAACAGTTTCAGGTTACTGTTTCACAGTCACCTGGCAGGATGGTAGTACCTCCCTGGGTGGTTGCTGTCTACCAACCTACTACCTATACAAAATACATATATCTTTTATTAAAAGCAATATAAATATAGATATATATCTAGTTTATTTAAACTACTGCTATATATAACACACACTTAAGTTACTATCATGGGCTAACATGTTAATAAAAAGTGGCATTCCATTAAATCATTTAGTGTTCCTGAGGGTAGATTTACCAAGTAACAAATATATTTAACCATTTCCAAGGACAGGATTACTAAGTGTCAAAGTGAATATTTACCAATGATACCATTAGTGTGTGTGTCTGTGATAAAGTCTGCATTTACCACTATCCACCAATTTTTGTACAATCTTTAGTGCTACCATGATACCTTCAATAGTATGCCATAAAACAAAATATATTACCTTCCATTTCTTACTGTGTTAATAGTTTTTGTCACATCTCTGCTACACGAGACAACCTTTCAACGAGATGTATATATCGACTAAAACCTTTCTAGTATATGTTCTTTAAGGATTCAAATGGTAATGAACAGGTGATGTGTAGGCTTTATCACTGAGTGATATAAATAACCTGCACTTGGAAAC
Source organism: Cherax destructor (assembly GCA_009830355.1). Taxonomy (NCBI): domain Eukaryota; kingdom Metazoa; phylum Arthropoda; class Malacostraca; order Decapoda; family Parastacidae; genus Cherax; species Cherax destructor. The sequence continues at coordinate 94,692 of WNWK01006955.1, read as the reverse complement.
TTATGACACCATTTACATCAAACTGGGTCAGTCAGTTTAGTTAACAGTCAAAGTCTGACCAAAACATTGGCTTAAGTTTCATTATTCTCTGTGCAGATTATTTCATGTACATATCATTGTTACATGACTAATCTTCAAGTGCTATCACTCTCCATATACGTACATACAATGAGTATATGTATATTAAGGTGATATGAGCAGTGGACATCTCATGTTACACGTTATTAATAGCATATGCATTAAAGCTATGGCAGGAAAAGAAATACAGCCGGGTCTCTTATTAGTAAGCAATCATGATTCCTGTCGATTGGTCACATTATTCAAATTATATGTAATTTGTGTGCACAATTTGTACAGTTTGCAGGGGGGAAACAAACAGCATTATTTACTTTTGCACTACATGCACTTTCACAATAATCTAAGCCTGACTTATATGTATGGAAAGTGGGTTATACTAAGTGTTTATGCACCTGGAGAAGAGAAGTGTACAGGAGAGAGAGAGATTTAGTGAGAAACTAATTGTGGTGGGAACTTTTGTAGAGGGAGTAGTATGCAAGTTTGACCTCCCACAGGTAAATGATAATGAAAGACCTTTAATGGAAATTTTTAAAAAGGTTTGATATTATCTAATACATGTTTTAAAAAATAAATGCCTAAATAAGCATACGAGATATTATATATGGCATAATGACAATAACTGGGTGAAGCAAGTTTTATCAGTTCACTTCTGTATGTGTATGTTTATATAGGGAAGAGATATATCACATTATTCTTAACTTTTAGCTACAAAGATAGTAAAATATACATGGGGTACAAAGAGAATGGCATCAGCGACTGACAGCTTCAAGCTTATAAGTTAGAGGAGGAGGCACTTAGGCTAAGATATAAGCAACTACTGAGAGAAAGATGGGCAAGTGGAAGTCTAAGTAATGAGGAGGTTGTAGTAGTATTGGCTTCATAAGTCTGTATACTTCTTTGGTATAAACAAAATTATCCTGTTGAGTATACTAAGAGAATGATCACAGATGAAAAAGGAGGCTTAGGCACATGTAGGCCAACCATTTACAGTCAAGCATACATGTGACAAATATTTTGATAAAGGTAAGTAATGTTATGTTGCATTCATGGAATGCAACATAACATTAGTACAATGAAAGACCACTTCAGGTTTTATACATACTCTCTCTAACAAAAGAGCCCATATGGTTACAAGTGAATCTGCCAAGTGGCAATTTTAAAGGCACAGCAAAAGCCCTGAGAATCCATCCCAGCAGCCACACATAGGCACGAACAAGAAATCTTTTTATTTTTATCAGGAGGAAAGTGGAAAACCCGTACATGTCATGAAAACTTGGGCAATAGGATTCATTCTTATTAAATCAAATCAAAAGAGCAATAAATCAAAGAATACAGTGGACCCCCGAGTTACGAGCATAATTCATTCCAGAAGGCTGCTCAAGTGCCATTACCGAACGAATTTTCTCCCTTAAGGAATAATGTCAAGTAGGTTAGTCCATTTCAGACCCCCAAAAATACACTTACAAAAGCACTTACAATATTACACTTACATAATTGTTCGATTTCCGAGGTGCTCGTAACTCGGGGGTCCACTGTACCTCTATGCATTAATGCATCTGCCTTGAAGAGGCACTTGAAACAAATGTACAGTGGTCCCTCGGTTTTCGTGCATCTCCAAATTCGAACATTTATGTAAGTGTATTTTCCTAAGTGCTGTTGCATGTGTATTTTTGGGGGTCTGAAATAGACTAACCTACGTGACATTATTTCTTAAGGAAGTAAATTCGTTCGGTAATGGCACTTGAGCAGCATTCTGGAACGAATTTTCGGCGAAAACCGAGGGACCACTGTATACTCAATGGAACTCATGATTTGTACAATTTACATCCTGCATGTGCAACTTTTTATTGTGGCAATATTTCACTCTCCAGGAACTTTGTCAAGCTGTAATGTTACTGATTAACAAAACTCCTGGAGAAAAAAAATTTGCCACAATAAAATGTCGCATTAGCACCATCAGTAACACAATCACTGTCTTTGCAAAGGCACGAAGATATGCCATTTCAGATGTCACTACCAACAGCAAACATCTCAAACCCCTACTTTAAAGTGCAGGCATTGTACTTTCCTCCTCCAGGACACTTCATCAAGTCACAAAAACCACACACTCCCACATGCCCGCTGTATGTCCATGCCTATTGCACACGAAACTTATTTCACCCCCTCCCTCCATCCTTTCCTAGGATGACCCCTATCCCCCTCCTCCCCTCCACTACAAATTTCTACACCCTCCAAGTCATTCTTTGTTCCATCCTCTCGAAATGACTAAACCTTTGACTAATACTTTTATTAACTACACACCACCTAATTTCCACACTATGAATTCTCTGCATATTTACACCACACATTTCCTTTAGACATGACATCTCCACTACCTCCAGCCTACTCCTCGCTGCAGCATTTACAACCCATGCTTCACACACACATGACTATTGGTGCCACTATACTATAATACAGTCCCTTCTTTGCCTCCATGGATAACGTTACCTTGTCTCAACAGACCTCAATGCACCACTCACCTTTTTTCCTTCATCAATTCTATGGTTTACTACATCCTTCATAAACTCATCCACTGACAAGTCAACTCCCATAAAACCTGAACACATTCACTTCTTCCAACATAAGAGAGAGGAGCTTACAATGACATTTTGGTCCAACTTCGAACAATTACAAAGTCACATTAACACTTTGTAAATGGTCCAAGTCAGACTGAAATGTCATCGTAAGCTCCTCTCTCCTATGTGCAGGTTATTTGTGTACCCGAGCATTTACTTCTTTTACAACCACATCTATAAATATATTAACCCTTTGACTGTCGCAACCCTTAATCCTGAGTGCTCTCCTGTTGTCGCAAAATTAAAAAAAAAAAAAAAATTCTTATGAAATGATAGAGAATCTTTTCCCGATGGTAATGACACCAAAAGTATGAAATTTGATGAAAAACTTACGGAATTACGCTCTCGCGAAGTTAGTGATCTCGGCGATATATACGCATAGGCAATTTCGCCAACTTTGAGCCCTATTTTCGGCCGATTCCATTGCTCCAGTCGACCAAACTCATAGCTATTTCTTTAGAACTCCATTTGTTCTATCAATTGAGTACAAGAAAACACCAATTTACCGATTTCAACTACCCAATAAAGTGGTCAGAAATTGGCAATTTGGCAAATTTCATGCAAAATAAAAAAGTTGTCAATTTCAAAATAGGGTCCAGAATAAACAATGCAGACATTCCTGGCACTAAAATAAGATGTTATCTGTTCATTAGTCACATCCTTAGGCCCCTCTTATATTACTCTTGCTTTCTATTTTGATTTTTTATTCACACAAAAAATAGAAGATTTACCATTATGCAGACTATTGCATTATTGTAAAAATGGAATAAATAATATCAGTGCACTTGTGAAAGAATATTAGACTCACCAATTGATGTGTATTGGACGCATGGTGTGATTTGTTTACTCTTGAACATTTGCAAAAATCAAACATTTTCCCTAATTTGAGCTCAGTTTCAAGGTCATTTTCATCAAGAAACTAATCAAAATCATCTATATTTCTGTAGTATGTTTTCCATTCTATCAAATGAGACCATAAAAAAGAGAATACAACCATAAATACTATTAAGAAAATACACCTCAAAGACGGCGTTTTAATTAAAAAAACGATCATAGTTTTTTTCTCATTATGCACTGCATGCTGCAGGATTTTTTTTATACTGCACACACTGACCACACAGACCCATTCTCTCATATGTGGGCCTACCAGCTTTCTCCCGCTTGATTTAAAGCCGCTAGAATTTGTGAGTATATATACGTCCGAAACAGTGGCTCGTAAGACGTATATATACGACCGAAACAGTCAAAGGGTTAAACAACCACACTGACATTAAACATCCCTGTCTAAGGCCCTCTCTTCTACACTTCCTAACCTAAGCCTCACTATCCTCATAAAAACTCTATCCACCCTATCATATGCTTCTTCTAAATCCATAAATTCAATGAAAACTTCCCTACCTTTATCTAATTTTTTTTTTTTTTTTTTTTTTATTAACACATCGGCTGATTCCCACCAAGGCAGGGTGGCCCGAAAAAGAAAAACTTTCATCATCATTCACTCCATCACTGTCTTGCCAGAGGGGTGCTTTACACTACAGTTATAAAACTGCAACATTAACACCCCTCCTTCAGAGTGCAGACACTGTACTTCCCATCTCCAGGACTCAAGTCCGGCCTGCCGGTTTCCCTGAATCCCTTCATAAATGTTACTTTGCTCACACTCCAACAGCACGTCAAGTATTAAAAACCATTTGTCTCCATTCACTCCTATCAAATACGCACACGCATGCTTGCTGGAAATCCAAGCCCCTTGCACACAAAACCTCTTTTACCCCCTCCCTCCAACCTTTCCTAGGCCGACCCCTACCCTGCCTTCCCTCCACTACAGATTTATACACTCTCGAGGTCATTCTGTTTCGTTCCATTCTCTCTACATGTCCGAACCACCTCAACAACCCTCCTCAGCTCTCTGGATAATAGTTTTGGTAATCCCGCACCTCCTCCTAATTTCCAAACTCCGAATTCTCTGCATTATATTCACACTACACATTGACCTCAGACATGACATCTCCACTGCCTCCAGCCTTCTCCTCGTTGCAACATTCATCACCCATGCTTCACACCCATATAAGAGTGTTGGTATAACTATACTCTCATACATTCCCCTCTTAACTTCCATGGACAAAGTTCTTTGTCTCCAAAGACTCCGAAGTGCACCACTCACCCTTTTCCCCTCATCAATTCTATGATTCACCTCATCCTTCATAGATCCATCTGCTAAATATTGTTCAATTACATCCTTCATTGTAAACACGATCTACACATCCCCTACCCATTTTAAAGCATCCTTCTTTATCTGTGATTCTGCTCTCTGTCTTGCCTCTAATGCTTTCAGTAATAACCCTACCATACACTTTACCTGGTATACTCTGTAAACTTAATCCGCTATAATTTTTACTCTTTTGAGCCTCTTCCCTTTATATACACAAATTATACACACTCTCTGACAATCCATGGGTACCTTCCCCTCTTTCATAAATTTACTGAATAAAAGTACCAACCACACCAAAACTATATTCTATCAACATTATTACAGTTTACCTCACAAATTCATTAAAAAAAATTTGGTCAAATTTACTGTTATCTAACCTTTGATCTCAGTATTGGAAACCTTACGATCAGTCTTTTGTATACTGATTTCTATTTGTACCTCTGGAAAGTAAAGCTCACCATAATGTGTAGAGCTGGAAAGCAACATTTTGCATGTACAGCAAACTTGTATCGACCTTCTCTCCAAGTGAGTTTTCAATGCTATTCGTTGTGCGTCTTGTATTAAACATCGTTTCCTCCAACTTCTTGGACCCTGGAATCAATCCTCCACTTGTAGGTGTTTTCTCATCAACTGGATTGCCTAATGGATTACTTCTAGTTTTACATATGTGACTCTGCAAAACAGATCAGCATTTACAATGTTTAGTACATAAAATATTTATATTTGTATACAGTGGACCCTCGGTTAACGAATACCCCGGAAATCGTGCAATTATGTAAGTATAATTTTGTAAGTTCTTGTGGAAGTGTAGTTTTGGGGGTCTGAAATAGACTAACCTACATGACATTATTTCTTAAGGACGTAAATTCGTTCGGTAATGGCACTTGAGCAGGCTTCTGCAATGAATTTTTTTCGTTAACCGAGGGTCCACTGTAGTTGGTTCATCTTTTACAAAAAGTAGAAAAACTACAACCTATCAATAATGAAAGTACAATCAGTAACAATACACCACTCAAACAATAGGTAATTCCACCAAAGAGGTACAAGAAACGCTGATAAAAAGAGATGTCTCCAAAGTGTTGAATAGATATCACAAAGTCTCAGCAGAAATGGGCAATGTAAGAAAACCTATATGGAATACCACACTAACATGTACTCAACACCATACACAAAAATATAACATATGAATCTGGACACACTGCAACATTAGTCACAAAACTGGCTCCTTAAACTCAACCCCCAAGCACATGCAAGGTTCTAACGATTGGAGTAGAGGCCAGAAAACCTAAAAGATAGTATGCATTCTGGAAATGGGAAAAACAGGTTGCAAACCTAAAATATCAACACCTAATAGTCAACATGTGCTAACAGATCACCAGAGGCTCATATCAAGTCACTAACTTCTGCTTCAATAATCACCCAGCAGCTCTACTAATAAAGATGTTTTCCCCTTTTTAAGGTCATTCTGACTCCATTTCAAAAATACTTTATGAAACTTAACCTGTAATGTGTGTTTACAAAGGTGAATTTTCACCTTCACTTATCATTTTCAGTATACAGACTGCTGATGCTCCTCGTTTTACCATTTTATGGTTGTGTGATAAAACTGTAAACTTTTTTTGGGTATTGTATAGTAAAGCCTCTCACTTAATGATGGAGTTCCATTCCCAAGACCATGTCGGTGAACAAATTCGTCGCTAAGTGAGTAGCATACTATAATGGTAGTGGGTTTGTGTCAGCTATCTTTGATATTGTTTTAATGTCACCTTTGCACCATTTATAACATTTTTGGTATACTATTTTTAAATTTTTTATACAGTAGTGTACGTACTGTACAGTGGACCCCCGCCTAACGAGCAAAATTTATTCCAGAAGCCTGCTCAAGTGCCATTACCGAACGAATTTACTTCCTTAAGAAATAATGTCACGTACTATGTTAGTCCATTTCAGACCCCCAAAAATACACTTCCACAAGCACTTACAGTATTATACTTACATAATTGTATGATTTCCGGGGTGCTCGTTAGGCGGGGGTCCACTGTATATTGTAATAAACAGAATCGAGGAAATCAGCTCTAATATACATTATTTAGGTATGCATACTGGTCAGAGAGCCCGCTGTAAGTCCGAAGCGTCGGTAAACCAGTACAGTCATCCTTTTGTTTTCGATTGTCTCAGTTTTCACTGATTTTGGTTTTCGATCACTTTTTTGTGGAAAAATTGTCTCAGTTTTCGCCGATGGTACGGAACCTGTACACCAGTGCCGCGCACATACAAAGGCCGTAGGCCCGCCACCCACGCACATTGTCACGCAGTCTAGCATTGTTTATGCTTGAGTGAACATCACCCCACGAGTTCATACAAAACATTTATTAACAATTCATTGTTTTTGGCCCTTGATTATTGTGTGTGACTACTAAATAAGCTACCATGGGCCAAAAGAAAGCTCCTAGTGCCAGTTCTTTGGTAAAGAAAGTGAGGAACACTGTAGAAATGAAGAAAGAAATAATAGAAAAATATGATAGTGGTGTACGTATTGCCGAGCTCTCCAGGATATACAAGAAAAACCCATCAACCATCAGTTCCATTGTGGCGAAGAGAAAAGAAATCATGGAAGCTAATGTTGCGAAAGGGGTGAATACGATAACGAAACAGATCACAAACAATTGAAAATATGGAGAAATTGTTATTGGTGTGGATAAATGAAAAACTGCTAGCGGGTGATAGTGTTGCGCAATCCATCATAAGTGAAAAAGCAAGGCAGTTGCATGCCGATCTTGTCAAGAAAATGACTGAAACCAGTGTTCATGTTGATGAATTTAAGGCCAGCAAAGGCTGGTTCGAAAACTTCAAGAAGCGAAGTGGCATACACAGTGTTGTAAGGCATGGTGAGGGTGCCAGTTCAGATAAACATGGGGCTGAAAAATTTGTGCGTGACTTTAAAGAATATGTAGAGGCAGAAGAATATAAACCCCAACAAGTGTTTAATTGTGACGAAACAGGCCTCTTTTGGAAGAAAATGCCAAGGAGGACCTACATCACGCAGGAGGAAAAGGCACTGCCAGGACACAAGCCTATGAAAGACAGGCTAACTCTAATGTTGTGTGGTAACGCTAGTGGGGATTTCAAAGCGAAGCCTTTACTGGTGCGTCACTCTGAAAATCCCAGAGTGTTCAAGAAATACAGTGTTGACAAGAGTAAACTGTGTGTGATGTGGAAGTCTAATGGTAAGGCATGGGTCACTAGGAAAATTTTCCTGATATGGTTTAATTAAGTGTTTGGCCCCAGTGTGAAGAAATATCTATTGAACAATAAATTGCCACTTAAGTGCCTCCTGGTAATGGACAATGCTCCTGCTCATCCTTGAGACTTGGATGACCAAATGTCTAAGAATTTCAAATTTGTAACAGTGAAGTTCTTGCCTCCTAACACCACTCCTCTCATCAAGCCCATGGACCAGCAGGTCATTGCAAACTTCAAAAAACTGTACACCAAAGCTATGTTTCAAAGGTGCTTCGCTGTATAACCCCTGTGGTTTAGCGCTTCTCTTTGATTATAATAATAATAATTCAAAGGTGCTTTGATATGACCAATGACTCTGCATTGACCCTAAGAGAGTTCTGGAAGGATCACTTCAATGTCTTCCATTGCATAGACCTTATAGATAAAGCTTGGCAGGGAGTGACTTCCAGGACGATGAACTCTACTTGGAGAAAGTTGTGGCCAGATTGTGTCCCGGAGAGGGATTGTGAAGGGTTTGGGGCTGACCCTGAAGAGCCTATGGAAGTTGTGGAAAGTATTGTGGCATTGGGGAATTGCATGGGGTTGGATGTGAGTAGCCAGGATGTGGAAGAGTTGGTGGAGGACCAAAATGAAGATCTAACCACTGAAGAGCTGCAACACCATCAAACCACAACTCAGGAAATTGCTTCAGTGGAGGAAGAGAGATGTAAGGTGCCTTCTTCAGAGATTAAGGAGATTTGTGCAATGTGGAGTAGGGTGCATTCATTTGTGGAGAAACATCACCCTGACAAAGATGTTGCAATCCGTCTCATCAACATGTTCAATGACAATCTCTTTTCCCATTTTAGGGACATTTTCAAGAGATGCCAGACACAGAGCTCTCTGGACAGATATTTAGTGCCACAGGTGTGCAGTGACTCTCAAGCTGGTCCTAGTGGGATTAAAAGACAAAGAAGGGAAGTGACCCCAGATGAGGACTTGGTACCTAGAGTCCTTATGGAGGGATTCCCCTTCCAAAAAATAGGGTCTCTTCCCTCTCCCCTCCTCCCTCTCTTCCATCCAGCAACATCAGTCTTCAATAAAGGTAAGTGCCACATAGAGTTCATTCATTTGTGCATGTAAATCTATCTTTAAGGCCCCCCAAAAAATTTTTTTCCAAACTTCTGGGTTTCTGGAACGGATAAATTGAATTTCCATTATTTCTTATGGGGAAAATAATTTTGGTTTTTGCTGATTTTGGTAAAATTTGATCCATCTGGAACGGATTAAACACGAAAACCAAGAGATGACTGTCACTAGAAAAATCTCAATCAATTTCTCTAATATTATGTACATAGTCTATAAGTCATTAGATTAAGCAGCCCCTAATGCCATGGCATGTCAGTGGCTCTCCTTGCACTTCAGTTTATGATTGTGACTACAATTGCAATGAAATAAAATTGAATTTACTTTACTTTTCAAACTGGCTCTATTTAAAACAAAAAAAAATCCATTAAATACAGTAGGACCCCAGTATCTGCAAAGGATATATGTTCCAAGGACATGCCGTCAATACCAAAACTGTGGATAGTAAGAAACCCTATACAGTGGACCCCCGAGTTTCGTAAACCCCGGAAATCGTACATTTATGTAAGTATAATATTGTAAGTGCTTGTGGAAAAGTATTTTTGGGGGTCTGAAATAGACTAACCTACGTGACATTTTTCCTTAAGGGAGTAAATTCGTTCGGTAATGGCACTTGAGCAGACTTCAGGAGTGAAGTTTTTACGAAACTCGGGGGTCCACTGTATATAAGTCCTATACATAACTGTTATAAAGTTTAATTGATGAATTATGCACAATAAGTGCAAAATTATCACTTTTTCACTTATGGGAAGCACTTCATGGCTTCTCTTAGGCTTTGAAGAATTGCTAGCTTCTCTACTTGCGAGCGGCTCATGTCCTCTCGCCTACTATTTCACTACTTTTTAACAAATCACTAGAAACTAGCACTTTCCCAACACCCCTCAAGACAGCAAGGGTTACACCAATTCTCAAAGGTGGTGACCCCACAGATGTAAATAACTACAGGCCAATCTCAAACTTATTGTTGCTATCCAAAATTTTTGAGAAACTCGTGCACAAGAGATTATATTTGTTTATTACAGTACAAAGCATACTCAACCCCTGCCAATTTGGCTTTAGAAAAAACAAAAGCACAAACGATGCAATTGTAAAAATGCTGAACCTACTTTACACAGCACTGGAAAATAAGTAATATCCGTTAGGACTTTTTTATTGACCTAAGGAAAGCTTTTGATACAGTAGACCACGGCATCCTACTCCAAAAACTTGATCATTACGGTATAAGAGGCCACGCGCTTATATATTTCAAATCCTATTTTACTAACAGGTATCAATACGTCACCATTAAAGACACGACCTCATCTACACGACCACTTGATACTGGAGTGCCACAGGGAAGTGTCCTTGGTCCCCTGCTCTTCCTCCTATACATCAACAATCTTCCCAACGTATCCCAACACCTGAAACCGATTCTCTTTATAATAATAATAATAATAATAATAATAATAGTTCATTTAGACATGATACAATGTTGTTATTTAGACATGATACATAGTTAGGTATAAATGGGGTGTATATGCCAAAAGCTCCTAATATGCTGTGCATTGTGGGCATTCTTAAGACTAATTAATAGTAGACTATATGGTAAAAAATTATGGTTGATAATTTACAAAATAGGTATAATTGTGTACTATGTAAGTTGTAAAATTTGAACATAAGTTGAACATAATAATTTATTAATTGTTGCAATGCAATTAATTGAATGAGATCAAACAATTTAAAATAATTAGTTGCAGTGCAATTTCAGTTTATATGGTCATTATATAAGTTACACAGAGTACAAGAGAGTGAATTTTTTTTGTTAATGTTATAGAAACAGTTAGCTCAATATGGATTATTTATAACAGGTTTTTACATTTTAGTGATTAATCAACTTTGTTGGGAATGTTTGATATTGTGCACCTAGGTTTGAGTGAGAAGGTGTTTTTTTAGCATCGTTTTGAATTAGGGTACAGGCAGGGTTTCTTTGGCAATCACAGGTAATGAATTCCAAATTTTCGGGCCTTTTATATGCATTGAGTTTTTGTATAGTGTTAGATGGACACGGGGAACATCAAGGAGTGATCTGTGTCTAGTGTTATGGTCATGTGTTCTGTTAAAGTTGGTAAGGAGAAGTTTAAGTGGTGGGTTAATATTTGCATAGATTGTTCTATGTATGTAATAGGCACAGTAAAAAGTATGGATGTCTTTTATGGTGAGTAAGTTTAGATTTTTGAATATTGGAGGAGTATGTTGTCTGGAGTGTGAATTTGTTATCATTCTAACTGCTGAATTTTGTTGTGTTATTAATGGTCTGAGATGAGTTATTGATGTTGAGCCCCATGCGCAGATTCCATAGGTGAGGTAGGGGTAAATGAGTGAGTGATATAGGGTAAGGAGAGCTGGTTGTGGAACATAGTACTGTATCTTGGATAGTATTCCAACGGTATTTGAGACTTTCTTGGAAATTTGTTGTAGATGTATCTGAAATTTTAGGCCACTGTCAAGATGGATACCTAAGAATTTTCCCTCAGTGAGTTTTGTGATAGGGGACCCGTTTATCATTATGTTAAGTGGTACATTTGTAGCTCTGTTCCCAAACTGAATGAAATAGGTTTTATCAATATTTAGAGTAAGTTTGTTAGTCATCATCCAGGTAGATATTTTCTGCAATTCAGCATTTACAGTGTTGGCAAGTATGTCTGGGCTTGGGTGAGAGATAACGTATGTAGTGTCATCTGCAAATAGTATGGGTTTGAGTAGTCGAGATGCTGATGATGCGACTTATGTCATCTCCCACCCAAATCTTGCCTTGCTCAACACCATTGTTAATGAAGAGCTACTAAAAATATCAACCTGGATGACAGCCAACAAACTTACACTTAACACTGACAAAACCTTCTACATTACGTTTGGTAACAGAACAGGTGTTGCACAACTGAACCTAATGATTGACAACACTCCTATTGTTAAACACAATGAGGGCAAATTCCTGGGCCTACACCTTGAGAGCAACCTGAATTTCAGCATCCATATCAAACGCATAGCAAAAAAAGTATCCAAAACGGTTGGGATCCTCTCTAAGATACGTTACTATGTACCGCAATCAGCCCTACTCACATTATACTATTCACTCATCTATCCCTACCTCACTATGCCATATGTACTTGGGGATCAACAGCAACAACCCACCTAAAACCAATATTAACTCAACAAAAAGCCACAGTATGAATTATCATGCAATCCAATCCCAGGCAAACCCCTTCAATGTACATTAAAGGGCATAAAATCTGGAACTCCCTACCTGAAAACTCCAGAACTGCAGACTCAGCCACCATTTGCAACACTGTCATCAAAAAACATCTTATCTCACTAAAACACCCCACCATCATCTAAATACATAAAAACCACCGATTCACGCACACACAACAACTCTCTCCGTTCCTTAGACATCAAACTTACCTTTCGCCAGACTAACACTCTTCGCACTAATCTAGTTCATACCTTCCCTCCCTCTAGATTCTCCTGGTGTCTACTCTATTTCTTGCTCCTCCTGTCCTCTTCAGTACTTTGGAGAAACTGGCCGATCTCTTTCTGACAGACTTAGGGAGCACAAAAATAGTGTTAGGCTTGCCGACACCAACAATGCTCTTTTCTGTCATGTCAGAGATCACAGTCATCCTATTGATTGGTCTTCTGCTAAAACTGTCTACCCTACGTCCAACTTTCACAGTCGCTGTCTGGTTGAATCCTCCCTTATACACAACTTTCCCTGTATGTATCTTAGCCCTGGCTTTGTCTCTGTAGATGCTTTCCTCTCCCAATCTAGTTAATCATTTGAAATTTGTATTCATTTGTAATTTGTAATATAGATTAAGAACTAGTATTAGTCTGCCCGAAATGCCTAGCATGCCTGGGCATGCTAATGGTCATCTTTGTAATTATTGTCTTATACTAAATGTAAACCACACATTGTACTCTTTACAGAGAAATAAAATACAGTGGACCCCCGAGTTTCGTAAAAACTTCACTCCTGAAGTCTGCTCAAGTGCCATTACCGAACGAATTTACCCCCTTAACCCTTTGGGGGTCGACAGGCCTTCTCAGGAAAGTGTTCCTGGGGTCGAAATTTTTTTGGAAAAAAAAAAATTAATTTTTTCTTACGAAATGATAGAGAATCTTTTTCCGATCATAACGCCACCAAAATTATGAAATTTGATCGAAAACTAACGGAATTATGCTTTCGCGAAGTTAGCGGCAGCCATGACACTTACGCATCGACGATTTTGCCCACTTTGAGCCCTATTTTCGACAAATTCCAATGTGTCAGTCTCCTAAAATTATAGCTATTTCACTAGATCTCCATTTCGTCTATCGATTGCGTACATGAAACCGCCTATTTACCAATTTCATCTACCCAAAATAGTGGTCAGAAAATGGAAATTTTCCAATTTCACACAAATTTCAAACGATGCCAATTTCAAAATAGGGTCCAGAGTAAACAAGGCAGACATTCCTGGCACTAAAATAACATGTTCTCTGTTCATTAGTCACGTCTCCAGGCCCCTGTTCCTTTACTTTTGCTTTTCATTTTGAATTTTTATTCTCACAAAAATAGAAGATTTACTGTTATGTATATAACTGCATCATTGTAAAAATGGTATAAATAATATCAGAGCACTTGTGCATGAATATAAGACTCGCCAGTGTATGTGTATTGGAGGCATGGTGTGATTTGTTTACTCTTGAACATCGTCAAAAATCAAACATTTTCACTACTTTGAGCTCAATTTCAAGGTACTTGTCATTGTCATACCAATCAAAATCATCTCTATTTCTGTAATATATTTTCCATTCTATCAAATGAGACCAAGAAAACGAGAATACATCAATAAAAACTATACGAAAATCGACTGCAAAGTCGCTGTTTTAATAAAAAAAAACGGTCAGAGTTTTTTTTCACTCATTATGCAGTGTGTACTGCAGGATTTTTTTTATACTGCGCACACTGACCACACAGACCCATTCTTTCATATGTATGCCTACCAGACGTTTTCTGCTTAAATTGAGGCCGCTAGAATTTGGGCGTACTAGTACGGCACCAACCCCTGCTCGTAAAACGTACTAGTACGGCACCGACCCCCAAAGGGTTAAGGAAAAATGTCACGTAGGTTAGTCTATTTCAGACCCCCAAAAATACTTTTCCACAAGCACTTACAATATTATACTTACATAAATGTACGATTTCCGGGGTTTACGAAACTCGGGGGTCCACTGTAATCTGAATCTTAATAATATCTGGGCTAAATCAATCCCTTCAACTGATGTGGTTCAACTATCATCTAAAACTAATTACTCTAACTCTGAATAAATAATAAGAATGTAGTAACCACGACTTTATAAGGGACAATGTCATATGTGTTGTTACTCTAACTTTATGATAACAGTAATGTGATTTCATACTCGCTTCTGAAAGTGCTTGCCGGCAGGTGAACATCTTTCAGATAGGTAGTCTGAACTTTTGAAGTACGCACTATTTCGAAGATCTAAAAGAATATTTTATGAGAGTGCCACAGAACTTGGTAGACGCAAGCCTATCTGTCATTATTTCGTGTAATACAAGGTGGGGGGTACTTATAGTTTTACATTAAAGTTGATATTACAAGATGGCCAATAATATGCCTAGGTATGCCTAGGCTTTTCAGGCAGTCTTATGATAGGTCTTACTCAATAGCTATACAATGAATATACAGATTGTAAGGTTAGGTTTACAAAATTTAGGTACTGGAATTTAAACATTGAGAATTTAACAATTAGTATAAGAAGTTAGCAATTAGTTTATATATTAATGATAAAGGTGATATATTAGCATAATATAGTTTCTATATTGGAGTGTCTTAGGCAAACTTATGACTAGCTTAAGTATTATGAAGCAATAGTTGTATTAGAATTTTGGTTAGAACTGTGCAAATTAAGGGGAATCACAGATATCAAGAAGTGTATTTTGCTGTGGTTAGTAATGTGCAAATTAAGGAGAATCAAAGATATCAATAAGTGTATTTTGCTGTGGATATGTGCAAGATAAAGTAGTTTTCGTATGGTTAGCTACCGGTTGGGTGCGTAAGTGAGATAAGATGTTTTTTAACGGTGCTTTTGAATATGGAGGTTGTGTCTGCAGTTCTAGAGTTTTCAGGCAGGGAGTTCCAGATTTTAGGCCCTTTTATTTTTTATTATTTTATTTTTATTAACACATCGGCCGATTCCCACCAAGGCAGGGTGGCCCGAAAAAGAAAAACTTTCATCATCATTCACTCCATCACTGTCTTGCCAGAAGGGTGCTTTACACTACAGTTATAAAACTGCAACATTAACACCCCTCCTTCAGAGTGCCGGCACTGTACTTCCCATCTCCAGAACTCAAGTCCGGCCTGCCGGTTTCCCTGAATCCCTTCATAAATGTTACTTTGCTCACACTCCAACAGCACGTCAAGTATTAAAAACCATATGCCTCCATTCACTCCTATCAAATACGCTCACACATGCTTGCTGGAAGTCCAAGCCCTCGCACACAAAACTTCCTTTACCCCTCCCTCCAACCTTTCCTAGGCCGACCCCTACCCCGCCTTCCCTCCACTACAGATTTATACACTCTCGAAGTCACTCTGTCTCGTTCCATTCTCTCTACATGTCCAAACCACCTCAACAACCCCTCCTCAGCTCTCTGGACAATCGTTTTGGTAATCCGCACCTCCTCCTAATTTCCAAACTCCGAATTCTCTGCATTATATTCACACCACACATTGACCTCAGACATGACATCTCCACTGCCTCCAGCCTTCTCCTCGTTGCAACATTCATCACCCATGCTTCACACCCATATAAGAGCGTTGGTATAACTATACTCTCATACATTCCCTCTTTACTTCCATAGACAAGGTTCTTTGTCTCCACAGACTCCGAAGTGCTCCACTCACCCTTTTCCCCTCATCAATTCTATGATTCACCTCATCCTTCATAGACCCATCCGCCGACATGTCCACTCCCAAATATCTGAATACATTCACCTCCTCCATACTCTCTCCCTCCAATCTGATATCCAATCTTTCGTCACCTATTCTTTTGTTATCCTCATCACCTTACTCTTTCCTATATTCACTTTCAATTTTCTTCTTTTACACACCTACCAAATTCATCCACCAACCTCTGCAGCTTCTCTTCAGAATCTCCCAAAGCACAGTGTCATCAGCAAAAAGCAACTGTGACAACTCCCACTTTGTATTTGCTTCTTTATCTTTTAGCCCAACACCTCTTGCCAAGACCCTCGCATTCACTTCTCTTACAACCCCATCTATAAATATATTGAACAACCACGGTGACATCACACATCCTTGTCTAAGGCCCACTTTTACTGGGAAATAGTCCCCTTCCCTCCTACACACTCTAACCTGAGCCTCACTATCCTCATAAAAACTCTTCACTGCTTTCAGTAACCTTCCTCCTATTCCATACACCTGCAACATCTGCCACATTGCCCCCTATCTACCCTATCATACGCCTTTTCCAAATCCATAAATGCCACAAAAACATCTTTACCCTTATCCAAATACTGTTCACCTATATGTTTCACTGTAAACACTTGGTCTACACACCCCCTACCTTTCCTAAAGCCCCCTTGTTCATCTGCTATCCTGCTTTCTGTTTTACTCTTAATTCTTTCAATAATAACTCTACCATACACTTTACCAGGTACACTCAACAGACTTATTCCCCTATAATTTTTGCACTCTCTTTGTCCCCTTTGCCTTTATACAAAGGAACAATACACGCTCTCTGCCAATCCCTAGGTACCTTACCCTCTTCCATACATTTATTAAATAATAGCACCAACCACTCCAAAATTATATCCCCACCTGCTTTTAACATTTCTATCTTTATCCCATCAATCCCAGCTGCCTTACCCCTTTCATTCTACCCACTGCCTCACGAACTTCCCTACACCCACAACTGGCTCTTCCACACTCCTACAAGATGTTATTCCTCCTTGCCCTACACACGAAATCACAGCTTCCCTGTCTTCATCAACATTTAACAAATCCTCAAAATATTCTCTCCATCTTCCCGATACCTCTAACTCTCCATTTAATAACTCTCCTCTCCTATTTTTAACTGTCAAATCCATTTGTTCTCTAGGCTTCCTCAACTTATTAATCTCATTCCAAAACTTTTTCTTATTTTCAACAAAATTTGCTGATAACATCTCACCCACTCTCTCATCTGCTCTCTTTTACATTGCTTCACCACTCTTTTAACCTCTCTTTTCTCTCCATATACTCTTCCCTCCTTGCATCACTTCTACTTTGTAAAAACCTCTCATATGCTAACTTTTTCTCCTTACTACTCTCTTTACATCATCATTCCACCAATCGCTCCTCTTCCCTCCTGCACCCACTCGCCTGTAACCACAAACTTCTGCTGAACACTCTAACACTACATTTTTAAATCTACCCCATACATTTTCGACCCCATTGCCTACACTCTCACTAGCCCATCTATCCTCCAATAGTTGTTTATATCTTACCCTAACTGCCTCCTTTTTAGTTTATAAACCTTCACCTCTCTTTTACTTACTGATTCTATTTTCCTTGTATCCCATCTACCTTTTACTCCCACTGTAGCTATAACTAAAAAGTGATCTGATATATCTGTAGCCCCTCTATAAACATGCACATCCTGAAGTCTACTCAACAGTCTTTTATCTACCAATACATAGTCCAACAAACTACTGTCATTACGCCCTACATCATATCTTGTATACTTATTTATCCTCTTTTTCTTAAAAATGTATTACCTATAACTAAACCCCTTTCTATACAAAGTTCAATCAAAGGGCTCCCATTATCATTTACACCTGGCACCCCAAACTTACCTACTACACCCTCTCTGCAGGAGATTCTGAAGAGAAGCTGCAGAGGTTGGTGGATGAATTTGGTAGGGTGTGTAAAGAAGAAAATTGAAAGTGAATATAGGAAAGAGTAAGGTGATGAGGATAACAAAAGAATAGGTGACGAAGATTGGATATCAGATTGGAGGAGAGAGTATGGAGGAGGTGAATGTATTCAGATATTTGGGAGTGGACATGTCGGCGGATGGGCTCTATGAAGGATGAGGTGAATCATAGAATGATGAGGGAAAGGGTGAGTGGAGCACTTCGGGTCTGTGGAGACAAAGAACCTTGTCCATGGAAGTAAGAGGGAATGTATGAAAGTATAGTTATACCAACGCTCTTATATGGGTGTGAAGCATGGGTGATGAATGTTGCAACGAGGAGGCTGGAGGCAGTGGAGATGTCATGTCTGAGGTCAATGTGTGGTGTGATATAATGCAGAGAATTCGGAGTTGGAAATTAGGAGGAGGTGCGGGATTACCAAACGATTGTCAGAGAGCTGAGGAGGGTTGTTGAGGTGGTTTGGACATGTAGAGAGAGATGGAACGAGACAGAGTGACTTCGGAGTGTATGGATCTGTAGTGGAGGGAAGGCGGGGTAGGGGTCGGCCTAGGAAAGGTTGGAGGGAGGGGGTAAAGGAAGTTTTGTGTGCGAGGGCTTGGTTTCCAGCAAGCATGTGTGAGCGTATTTGATAGGAGTGAATGGAGGCATATGGTTTTAATACTTGACGTGCTGTTGGAGTGTGAGCAAAGTAACATTTATGAAGGGATTCAGGGAAACCGGCAGGCCGGACTTGAGTTCTGGAGATGGGAAGTACAGTGCCGGCACTCTGAAGGAGGGTGTAAATGTTGCAGTTTTATAACTGTAGTGTAAAGCACCCTTCTGGCAAGACAGTGATAGAGTGAATGATGATGAAAGTTTTTCTTTTTCGGGCCACCCTGCCTTGGTGGGAATCGGCCGATGTGTTAATAAAAAAAAAACCACAATTACTCTCTCATTTGGTTCAAAAGTTCCTATACATTCGCTTAACATCTCCCAAAATCTCTCTCTCTCCTCTACCTCCTCTCTTCTCCAGGTGCATACACGCTTATTATGACCCACTTTTCGCATCCGACCCTTATTTTAATCCACATAATCCTTGAATTTACACATTTATATTCCCTCTTTTCCTTCCATAACTGATCCTTCAACATTATTGCTACCCCTTCCTTAGCTCTAACTCTCTCAGATACTCCTGACTTAATCCCATTTATTTCTCCCCACTGAAACCCCCTTCAGCTTTGTTTCGCTTAGGGCCAGGACATCCAACTTCTTTTCATTCATAACATCGGCAATCATCTCTTTCTTATCATCCGCACTACATCCACGCACATTCAGACAACCCAATTTTATAAAGTTTTTCTTCTTCTCGTTTTTAGTAGATTTGTACAGGAGAAGGGGTTACTAGCCCATTGCTCCCGGCATCTTAGTCGCCTCATACGACACGCATGGCTTACGGAGGAAAGATTCTTTTCCACTTCCCCATGGACAATAGAGAAAATAAAAGGAACAAGAGCTATTAAGAAAAAGAAGAAAAACCTAGATGTGTGTATGTATATATATGCATGTGTATGCCAGTGTAGTGTGACCTAAAGTGTAAGTAGAAGTAGCTAGATATACCTGTTATCCAGCGTGTTTATGAGACAGAAAAAAGACACCAGCAATCCTACCATCATGTAAAACAGTTTCAGGTTTCTGTTTCACAGTCACCTGGCAGGACGGTAGTACCTCCCTGGGTGGTTGCTGTCTACCAACCTACTACCTGAGGGTTATACAGAGATATTTCTAGTAAAGGCAACGTTTACTAAACAATACTTCACTCAGCCACAAAGCTCCTATTTGAGCCAAACATTCTGTAATAATGGCATGTTCATCTATTTCTTTGCATTACCCTACATGTCTGCATTTTGCCTTCCAACTTATGTTTGGTTGAATTTTATATTCATGCAATATTTACTGTGCAAGCCACTCAATGTTAACAAGGAACATCTTGCATCTTACTAATCAAATACCTTCACACATGCTCTTCAACTATTTACATTTTTCTTATGACAGCCAAATATAGAACGTAGTACCATTTAAGTAATCCAATATTATAAACTGCACTTCAATTTTTGTATACCAACAATTTCTTAAAATTATTCAAGTATACTATCAGAACTGTGCATTGGGTCACAATAACATAACTGGAACAAATAATCAGATACATTATCAGATCATCTTGACCCCTTATCAAGATGCAAGTAGGAAAAAGGAAAACATGTCAGGTCAAGACAGTGGGAAGCAAGGAGATAATCAAGGTCAAGTTAGTCACAAAGTTGGGACCAAGATTCACATCAGACATATTGAGTATTATTGCCATTTCAACAAATCAGTATCTGTGAAGTCACAAAAAAAAAAATGAAAAAGGACCAGTTTAAGGGATCATGACAGAAAACTTTCGTTACTAGCAAAAACGATAACTTTGTTAATTAAAGTCTGCAAGAAACAGTGGTTTTCTCCAATGTAATGAGGAAGGCAGAGAAACTGGAGACAAGAGTACTGTAAATGTCCAAAGTATTGATGACAGAAATATGAACTAGATAGCTTAAACACTATTAATCTGATAAAATGCAAGTTTAATATTCAGAGGGCATAATTATTGTGATTTTGAATATTAAAAACACTAAAGGCAAAGTATGAATATCTTCACTGAAGTGAGCTTAGGAGAGTACACAGTCCATAAGCATGATAACAGGCTGAACTAATGAAATCAGAGGGATATCTAACACAAATAGGAAAAATTTCAAGCATGAAACGTAGGATCACTAATGCAAATGGAATCTACTAACTCTGCTAAAGAAAGTGAAACAAGTGTGACACTATACAATATGATATAACCTACGTGTAAAAGCGGAGTTTCCACTACTTCACGAAGCTTTTCAATCTGTTCTTTGCAGCCTCCCACATCAGAGTATGTAACATCAGGCTTCTCTTCTACTTGCATCATCGTGACTGATGGATCAATTTTGGGTGGAAGAGGAATATGTATTTGATACTTGTTCCGATCCACACTGTAATAAACAAAAATAAAAATAAAAATCTGAGGCAAAACCAAACAGATCACTATTCCATACACTTGCATCGCTAGCTCTTCATATCTGTTAATATATATTAATCACAAATTTTACATTATTATTATTATTATATTATTATTATTATTATTATAGAGCACCTGGGAGAATGGGAAGCAATCGGGTCAATCCAAAGAGACGGCAGGTTCAATTCCTTGGATCAAGACATCACTAGCATCAAGGAATTTCCACTGAAGTTACATATTTCTCTTTTTTAATGGCTCCCACCCAGATTTCATATCTTGCTTCTTAAATTTGAAATTAAATATTACTGTGCAAGTGTGAGACGCAGGTTATTGCGAGGCCCATGTTAGGATGCACAGAAAAGGGGAATATTTTCTATTAAAAGTTTGTCTTAGACAAAAATGCAAGATGCAACCTCAGCTATTTATAGATGGAGTTGTAAGTGTGATAGGAAGATGTGAGGTCTTAAAAGATAATCAATATGATTTAAATAAGTTTTAGAGATGGGAAGTCAAGTGACTGCACTCAAAGTTGGGTGGGGCAGGTACAGCTCAGTGGATTTTTACTGCATCATGATTGGGGGTTTTCTGGAAAATAAAAAAAGCTAGGAGCTGGCAATAAGAAATACCTTCTCTGGATTACCCTGTCTTGGTGGGAAAGAGGGAGGGAAATCAAACCATAACTACTGCTGTAGTATTATTCAAAGAGATAATTAAAAAGTGATACTACTGTAATTAAAATGGTCTAACTTAATAAATGCTTTATCTTACCCAACTCGCATGCCTTCTTCAATATCAGTGGGTGCAACTGAATCTGCCAAGTCCACTACAAATTTGGCAAACTGCTTGACATTTATGATATACTTTGGATCATCAGAATCAGCATTAATGATTTTAGTGCACCTTGCAACCTGGAAAGGCAAATAAATGCTTAAATTTATAGTTAATCATTATTTTGAAAATTGTGTGAATTATCTCTAAACATAGACATTAAAACAAAATTGCAGTCAGCCGGGAATCGAGCCTGGGATATTTAGCCCAGCTCCTGGGAACCAAGCTAACCTCCCAGGGACGATACCTGGCTGGTCGCAGTATTGTATTTGCTTAAAAACAATTTTGTTCTATGCATGCATTAATATGTAGGCATTATATACAAGGTAGTAAAAATCCTTTCAAGACTTATTGTGTACTCTCAAAAAAAAAAAAAAATACATATACAGTGGTACCTCGAGTTACGATATTTTTTCGTTCGAGAATGCTGTTCAAGTGCCATTACCAAACGAATTTATCCCCATAAGGAATAATGTAAAATAGACTAGTCCTTTACACCCCCAAAAATATACTTACAAAAGCATTTAAAAAAATAAACTTACATAAAAGGGCGATTTTGGGGACCATCGTAACTCGAGGTACCACTGTATATATACAGTGGACCCTTGGTTTTTGTTCACCTCCAAACTCGAACAATTATGTAAGTGTATTTTTGTAAGAGCTTTTGTAAGTGTATTTTTGGGGGTCTGAAACGACTAATCTAATTTACATTTGTCCTTATGGGAACAAATTCGTTCGGTAACAGCACTTGAACAGCATTCTGGAAAGAATTTTTAACGAAAACCGAGGGTCCACTGTATGTATATATATATATATATATATATATATACTATATATATATATATATATATATATACTATATACTATATATATATATATATACAGTGGTACCTCGAGGTACGATGGTCCCCAAAATCGCCCTTTTATGTAAGTTTATTTTTTTAAATGCTTTTGTAGGTATATTTTTGGGGGTGTAAAAGGACTAGTCTATTTTACATTATTCCTTATGGGGATAAATTCGTTTGGTAATGGCACTTGAACAGCATTCTCGAACGAAAAAATATCGTAACTCGATCGAGGTACCACTGTTTTATGTATGTATGTATGTATGTATGTATGTATGTATAGTATATATATATATATATATATATATATATATATATATATAT
The DNA here is from genome assembly GCA_009830355.1 of Cherax destructor. Taxonomy (NCBI): domain Eukaryota; kingdom Metazoa; phylum Arthropoda; class Malacostraca; order Decapoda; family Parastacidae; genus Cherax; species Cherax destructor. The sequence continues at coordinate 71,381 of WNWK01006955.1, read as the reverse complement.
ATATATATATATATATATATATATATATATATATATATATATATATATATATATATATATATATTTTTTTTTTTTTTTTTTTTTTTCAACAAGTCGGCCGTCTCCCACCGAGGCAGGGTGACCCAAAAGAAAGAAAATCCCCAAAAAGAAAAAACTTTTATCATCATTCAAA
>WNWK01006955.1:59164-71109 GCA_009830355.1 Cherax destructor | reverse complement strand
CTTCATCAGCAGCAGCAACGAACGTATCAGGAAAGTCAGTTCAAGGAGGAGGCTGGACAGGTTGAGTGGTAACTAACCTGGAGATAAGAATTTTTCCAAATGGGCTGATGTGCAGACATTTGTTGAAAAACACCACCCTGAGCAAGCTGAAGCAAACCACATCTACCTTGCTGTTAGTGACAGATCTGCCCACTCTGAAAAATGTTGAAGAGTCGCCAGAAACAGAGGACTCTGGAGGTTTTTTCTAAGAAGAGTTCTAGTGACTCTCAAGCTGGTCCTAGTGGCATTAAAAAGACCAAGAAGGAAGTAGCCCAGAGAGGGACTTGTTACCTGAAGTCCTTTTGGAGGACCCTTCAAAAGCAAGCACTCCCTCCTCTCCTCCCCAGATCTTAAGAGAGTTCTGGAAAGATCACTTCAATATCGTGCATTGCATAGGCCTTATAGGTAATGCTTGGGAGGGAGTGACTTCCAGGACTTTGAACTCTGCTTGGAGACCACTGTGGCCAGATTGTGTTGAAAAGAGGGATTTTGAAGGATTTGAGGCTGGCCCTGACGACCCTGTGCCTGTTGTGGACTCTATAGTGGCATTGGGGAACAGCCTGGGGTTGGAGGTGAGTGGTGAGGATGTGGAAGAGTTGGTGGAGGAGCACAGGGTAGACCTAACCACTGAAGAGCTGAGAGAGCTTCATCAGCAACAGCAGCAGACAACATTTAAGGAAATTGATTCAAAGGAGGAGGCTGGACAGGTTGAGGTAGTAACTTCTTCAGAGATTAAGGAATTTTTTTCCAAATGGGCTGATGTGCAGACATTTGTTGAAAAACACCACCCTGAGCAAGCTGAAGCAAACCACATCTGCAACATGTTCAGTGACAGAATCTTGCCCCACTTCAGAAAAATGTTGAAGAGTCGCCAGAAACAGAGGACTCTGAGAGTTTTTTTCTAAGAAGAGTTCTAGTGACTCTCAAGCTGGTCCTAGTGGCATTAAAAGACCAAGAAGGGAAGTAACCCCAGAGAGGGACTTGTTACCTGAAGTCCTTTTGGAGGGAGATTCCCCTTCCAAAAACTAAGCACTCCCTCACTCCTCCTCCCAGTCTTAAAGATGCCAGCAAGTCTCTTCAATAAAGGTAAGTAAATGTTATTTTAAATGTTTATTTTATAATTTATTTATAAATTTTAAATTGTATGTAGTATTTGTGTGTGTTTTCTGTATGTAAAACTATAGTTATTCTTTAAAAAATTAATTTTTTTGTGAATATTTTTTGGATATCTGTAACGGATTAATTGTATTTACATTATTTCTTATGGGAAATAAGGTTTCAGATAACGTTTTTTTCGGTTAAAGCTCTAGCTCCTGGAACGGATTAAGAACGTTAACCGGGGGTCCACTGTATATATATACGTATATTTTTCAATTCTGAGGGATCAATAGAGATAAACATCACTTGGCGAGGATACCATGATATGCTTCAAAAATTTTAAATAGTTATATGACAAATAAGAATACTCTCAGAGTTGTAGTTAGTTACCTGAAGTGGCTGTTCATTTTGAAGTGTCTGTTTATCAGCTGCCAGATCCCAAAGAGCAGGCACTGCTAAACCTGTGTCAGATTCCTTGATACCTGTTAATTCATTCACCTTTTTAACAGTTTTCTGGATATCATCTTCAACATTCTTGATTACTTTAGTGTATGGTCCTTGACCCTGCAACCAAATGAAAATTTGGTAAATAGACATACATAAATAACATACATAAATGTCTGAAAATCAAACATGGGTTTTTAATTTGAATTTAATCAGGGGTAAGCACTAAACCTGTAGGGGTTATATAGAGCCTAGGAAATGGAAGACATTCGGATCCAGTTGAAGGAGGGGGATAAGTCCAATTCTTTGGATCAAGAGTCCTCACAAGCATCAAGGGACCTAAATGAATGAATCTGACTGCAAATATGATAAAGAGTAGGAAGTAAAGGTTGAGCGAGCTTGGTAGGTAAGCTCCTGAGCAGGGGTTCCTATCCTGACACTACAATATTGAAATTGTCAAGTTCCTGAAGGCTTCTTGGCATAATGCAGCTGAGAACTGATTAATCTGAAGCTATTTTCTCTAAATCTTGCAACCAATTTAAGCATTTATTTTTATATTTGGTACAGGGAACAAAAGCGATTTGAATGAAGTAGAAAAAGTCTAAAAAATATATAAATTGTTTGTAGGAATAATTATTTTCTTGAAGTTTTACTATTATTATTATTATAATCAATGAAGTTTTACTAAATAGAATACTTTCATAACTTTATATAATTTAAATTCATGGAAGTCATTAAGAAAATACTACAAAATTATCAGGAACATCGGCAAAATTTTATAAGATCAAGTAATGTGTGCTTTACTGAAGTTAGTTCTCTTTCATTTGGTTTAATTTCAAAATTAATTTAAGATTAATATTACAGATAAACAAAAATCATGACATAATGGATTATAATTTAACTTCTTGTAGTGATTCAATTCAGCATTTGAACTACTGGGACTGACAAGTACATAACTCAGGAGAGTTAGCTATTACAACACTCAGTGGCCACTTTATTAGGTGCACCTTTCTAGTACTAGGAAGGGTCCTCCTTTGCACCCAGAACAGCCTGAATTCTTCATGGTATGAATTCAACAACATGCTGGAAACATTCCTTAGAGATTTTAGTCCATGTGAGATCACCATGCAGTTGCTGCAGAGTTTTCGGCTGCACATTCATGCTGTGAATCACTTATTCCACCACATCCCATAGGTTTACGCCAAACTGTGACCTTATGGTACACGGAATAGGAGGAGAAATTTTTTCCTGGATAGAGGCATGGTTGACAAATAGGCAGCAGTGTGTTTGCATAAATGGGAGAAATCAGAATGGGGGCCACATCACTAGCGGTGTTCCACAGAGGTCAGTGTTGGGCCCTTGTTGTTCATGATTTACATAAACGACATAGATGAGGGAATAAATAGCGACATAAGCAAATTTGCTAATGACACCAAAATAGGCCGTCCAATTCATTCTAATGAGGACATTAGAGCACTCCAGGATGATTTGAATAGACTGATGCAGTGGTCGCAGAAGTGTCAGATGCAGTTTAATATAGACAAACCCAAAGTTCTAAATGTTGGACAGGAAAATAACCATGCCACATATAAACTAAATAATGTAGATCTTAATTTTACTGATTGCAAAAAGGATTTAGGAGTTCTGGTTAGCAGTAATCTGAAACCAAGACAACAGTGCATAAGTGTTCGCAATAAAGCGAACAGAATCCTTGGCTTCATATCAAGAAGTACAGTGGACCCTCGGTTTTCGTAGAGCTCCAAACTTGAACAATTATGTAAGTGTATTTTTGTAAGTGCTTTTGTAAGTGCTTTTGTAAGTGTATTTTTGGGGATCTGAAATGACTAATCTAATTTACATTCGTCCTTATGGGAACAAATTCGTTCGGTAACAGCACTCGAACAGCATTCTGGAAAGAATTATCAACGAAAACCGAGGGTCCATTGTATAAATAATAGAAGTCCTCAGGTTGTTCTTCAACTCTATATATCTTTGGTTAGGCCTCGTTTAGATTATGCTGCACAGTTCTGGTCACCGTATTACAGAATGGATATACTAAATGCATTGGAAAACGTACAAAGGACGATGACAAAGTTGATCCCAGGTATCAGAAATCTTCCCTATGAGGATAGATTGAGGGCCCTGAATCTGCACTCTCTAGAAAGGCGTAGAATTAGGGGGGATATGATTGAGGTGTATAAATGGAAAACAGGAATGGATAAAGGGGATGTAAATAGGGTGCTAAAAATATCTAATCTAGACAGGACTCGCAGCAATGGTTTTAAGCTGGAAAAATTCAGATTCAGGAAGGCTATAGGAAAGCACTGGTTTGGTAATAGAGTTGTGGATGAGTGAAACAAACTCCCAAGTACCGTCATAGAGGCTAAGACGTTGTGTAGTTTTAAAAATAGGTTAGATAAATACATGAGTGGGTGTGAGTTTAACCTGACTAGCTTGTGCTACTAAGTCAGATGCCGTGCTCCTTCCTTAAGTAAACATGACCTGACTAGGTTAAGGCATTGGCTTAAGCTGATAGGAGAATTGGACCTGCCTCGTTTGGGCCAGCAGGCCTGCTACAGTGTTCCTTCTTTCTTATGTTCTTATCATCTGCAGAAATCATGATTCATCAAACCAAGTGACATTTTTCCAATCTTCAACTCTCCAGTTTTTGTGAGCCTGTGCCAAGTGTAATCTCAGTTTCCTGTTCTTAGCTGGAACTCATGTCAACAGTATACCGTTGACACTTGGTGTGGTTTTTCTACTGCTGTGTAGACCATCCATACTTTAAGGCTCAACCTGTTGTGCATTCAGAGATACTCTTCTGTGAACTACTGTCGTAACATGTGATTATTTGAGTTACTGTCACCTTCCTGTCAGCTTGAAATAGTCTAGTCATTCTCCTGACGTTTCTCATTAACAATACGTACGTTTTCACCCAAGGAACTGCCCCTAACTGGATGTTTTGCGTTTGTCACACCATTCTCTGTAAAATCTAGGACTGTTGTGTGTGAAAATTCCAGATCATCAGTTTCTAAGATACTCAAACCACCCCATCTGGCACCAACAATCATTCATCCAACAATCTTCTCCAATCTGATGTTTGGTCTTAACAACAACTGAATCCCTTCACCATGTTTGCAGCCAATCATGTGGCAGCACTAAGGTGCTACCACATGATTGGCTGATTTATTATTTGCATTAACAGGTGTACCAGTGTACCTAATAAAGTGGCCACTGAGATTTATGGGGAAATGCTAAATCCATATTTTCCATACAGGGCCTCTGTAATGGAAGGTAATCAAGTTTGATCCAAGGAAAGGGATCATAGTGCCAACTTTTTTTTAACCAAGAGCCTATCATTAACATCATGTCTTCCCCATTGAATGAATGAATTTGGTTTACTATATAAACTTTAACTCCATGGGGAAGTGGAGAAGAATCCTTCCTCCACAAGCCATGTGTGTCATAAGAGGCAACTAAAATGCTGGGAACAAGGGGTCAGTAACCCCTTCTCCTGTACAAATTACTAAATGTAAAAAGAAAAACTTTCTGAAAGTGTTTCTTCTCTTTCAGGTCACCCTGCCTTGGTGAGAGACAGCCGATGTGTTAAAAATAAAATAAAATACAGTGGACCCCCGGATTTCGTCATTAATTCATTCCAGAATGCTGTTCGAGTGCCGTTACCAAACGAATTTGTTCCCATAAGGACGAATATAAATTAGATTAGTCCATTTCAGACCCCCAAAAATACACTTACAAAAGCACTTACAAAAATACACTTACATACATAATTGTTCGAGTTTTGAGCTGTACGAAATCCGGAGGTCCACTGTATAAATTTTAAACATTTAAAGAGGAGGTTCTTAATTTATATACAAAATTACCAGTACAACTAACCTAAGAGTTAAAATATATGGTAATTTTATTACATGAAAACCACAGCTATTACAATAACTTTGAGTACTTTGAAAAATGTCAGATTAGCCAGGTTAAATTGGCTGGCATGTTGCAAAAAGCAACAGCTTAACTGATCAGGTACCTAATAGGAAACTCCAGTCTCATTCCAAGTTATAAAAGCTGAAGAGCTCAAGAAATTATCTAGAGGTAACAAACTTGAATAAGAGAGACTGAAACAAAGCTAAAAAAAAACAAATAGTGTACTGTACTACTTATAAAAGGGTGCAAACTGGAGATGTAGCACCAACAAGATGTAAGACACTACAATGGCAACATTGAAGCCCTTAACCCTTTCAGTGGTCGTCACTTACTGATGCCAGGGTTCCCCACGTTGATCTACGTTTTGAGCACACCTCCCTCAGATAAGCTGTGAGCAGTAAATTTTGGCCTAGATATGAGGGAATAGGTTTGCGCAGTGTGTGCATAATATCAAAAATATCCTGCCCAACACAGAGAATGATAGGAAAAGCAAAACTTTGACCTTATGTTTGATTTAAAATAAGTGACTTCTTATGGTTTTACTGGTTGTTTCTTGATACTAAGTGATAAAATGAAAGATATACTACTTTGAATGGTTTCAGGGCCAGAAGTACAGTGGACCCCCGAGTTTCGTAAACCCCGGAAATCGTACATTTATGTAAGTATAATATTGTCAGTGCTTGTGGAAGTGTATTTTTGGGGGTCTGAAATAGACTAACCTACGTGACATTTTTCCTTAAGGGAGTAAATTCGTTCGGTAATGGCACTTGAGCAGACTTCAGGAATGAAGTTTTTACGAAACTCGGGGGTCCACTGTAGATTGAAATTGGGCTCAAAATAGTAGAAACATTATATTTTTGCAGATTTTGTCAAGGACAGGTAAGGCACCCTACAACCCCCCTCTCCCCATCCCCAGTCTGTTACATGGATTTTTCATATGTCTGATTCAATTATTGGGATACCATTAACTATGACCAATCATTCCTGGTTATATTTTTTTTAACCGAGAATAGTGTAAATCTTCAATTTCTTGTGTGATGAGATCTGGGGACATGATTAAAGAAACCCCAAAGGAGAAAGAGGAAAGGGTTTCTTTCTTCTGCCTTGGGTGTTTGATCCATTATTATTATTTTTCCACCTCTGTGTTCTTGTTCCTACAGAGAAAAATGTTTTAGTTCCTAGAATGTCTACAGTGTTTAGTTTAGACTTTTTAAACTGGATTTTTTAATTTTATGTAAAATTGGCCAAGTTACTGACTTCTGTGTACTTTATAGGGTAGTTGTGATAGTTGAATGAACAGTTTCTTGTGTTCAAACGACAGAATGGTAGACATACTAAGGAAATTGCTAAGAATTTGGTCAAAGGGAGCAATGGAACTGGCTTAAAACAGGACTCAAAGTGGGCAAAATCGCCGATGCATAAAATGCGCCCAGTCCACTAACTTTGTGACTGCATAACTAAGTTTTCCATCAAATTTCATAATTCTGATGTCATTGCCTTCAGAAAAAGATTCTCTACTTCAGAAGATTTTTTTTTTTAATGTGGACACTGCGAGCAATATTAATTCTGAGGGTCTGACCAGTGACAGGGTTAATTTAATTTAATTTAAATTGGATAAATTTAGATTTAGAAAGGACATAGGCAAGTACTGGTTTTCGAACAGAGTTGTAGATGCGTGGAACAATCTTCCGAGTACTGTGATAGAGGCTAGGACCTTGGGTGGCTTTAAAAAGAGATTGGACAAATATATGAGTGGGAGGGGCTGGGTTTGATTTGTGTCGTGAGTACGGGAATAAATTTTTAGGTAGTGGTGGTTTTGATAAGGACCTGCCTTGTATGGGCCAGTAGGCCTTCTGCAGTGTTCCTCCATTCTTATGTTCTTATGTTCTTAACATTTCCCTCATGAGTGGACTTTTTATATGAATGGCTAGGTACGAAAACTAGAAGCACGAGGTTATGACATTACTGATATTGGTACTAGGAACAGTGAGCCCTTAACTATCTGAGGTCCCTCTTCTCCTCAAGCCAAGCTTTAGACCATTCCCAACTACTGTACATAACAAATATGAGACAACAGCCTGAATGACAAAGATGTTGCATTTCACATTGTTATACTATATAGCAGTTGAAATAGGTCACTCGTGGGTAAGTAGTACTGTATTTGTGACATTTATGGAGCACTTTGACTACATAAGTTACTCAATGCTCTTAGCCAGAAAAAAAATATATACAACACAATAAAAACAAAGGATAAAAATAATGTACAGTAAGAACACATGAGGAAAATGCTGTACCTATAAAGGACTTCACTACTAAACATGTCTTTTTTCATGATTGATTAAAGTTACATATACTGATTCTTTAAATCTCTGCTGCCTTGTATACTTACATATGACTTCAGTAGGGTAATGTCAGCTTCATCAAGCACTGGAAAATAAATATAAACTATTAATTCCAAATGAAAGATACTCTATTTCAGTGACCAATGAGCACCATAAATCTATGGTAATTATCTATTTATTATTACCTAACCAGACAAAAATCATTAATCAATTTGAAGCAAATAAATCAGTCTACCATATAAAATATTTTAAAATTACAGCACTCCTGTTTCATTATATTTTACAGAGATGTTCTACAAGTGTGCAATGTTATTCATCATTGTGTCACCACTCTGCAATGAAGGATATTAGTGACTGCAGAGCAGCTCTGCAAATAGTACATTTACAGTCACAATGCACATAACTCACTCTCCTGAACTTACAAAACTTATGAACAATTATGGCTCCTGTAAACTACATCTCAAACACACACCCAACTTAACATAGTTAAGAATAAATGGGAGCAGAGGACATAAGAGTGGAGGAACACTGGAGAAGGCCTACTGGCCCATACAAGGCACGTCCTTATCCACTTATTTCAAAAAGTTCTGAAGCTCAGAAAAAATACCTGGAAGTACAAACAGCATAAGGAGTTGACCTTGGCTGGTTGACTAGGATTAGTGTATGACACACCACTTGATAAGATGGAATTCTTGCTTCTGCCTGACAGCAGAGGTAGCATGGGTTAACATAGTCTAATAAACATACTGCAGTGTTGCTGGTGTTTTCCGAGCAATGGCAACCATGCATCATAATTAATCTGTATACCAACACTTAATTCATCAAATTTGATTCAAAGTAAACCTTCAGTATTTGAAAAGATTTTGTTTGTATTTTTAAAACTGTGAGTTAGCCATCCAGGATAACCCAATATAGTCAATGTATCATCAAGAACTGTCTGTCTTATTCCCACTGTGGTCCTTTAATCTTGGCCCCCAAGATGCAACCCACACCAGTCAACTAACACCCAGGTACATACTTACTGCTAAGTGAATAGGAGCAGCAAGTGTAAGGTGACATGCCCAGCATTTCCACCTGGAGTTTACCTGGAGAGAATTCCAGGGGTCAACGCCCCTGCGGCCCGGTCTGTGACCAGGCCTCATGTTGGACCATAGCCTGATCAACCAGGCTGTTACTGCTGGCCGCACGCAGTCCAACGTACGAACCACAGCCTGGCTGGTCAGGTACCGACTTTAGGTGCCTGTCCACTGCCTGCTTGAAGACAGCCAGGGGTTTGTTGGTAATCCCCCTTATGTATGCCGGGAGGCAGTTGAACAATCTTGGGCCCCTGACACTTATTGTGTTGTCCCTCAACGTGCTAGTGGCACCCCTGCTTTTCATTGGGGGGATGTTACATCACCCATGCCAGGAATTGAACCATGGACATTCAGTGTATGAGACAAGTGGGTTATCAACCGAGCCACAATTTTCAGATGATTACAATTGTCATACATACTAACATAAGGTATATATTACCTATATGTACATCAAGGCTTTAAGGCTTGCATGGAAATACTCTCACCTCACACACTGAGTGTTCATGGTTCAATCCCCAACATGGGTGGAAATGTTGGGTGTGTTTCCTTATACACCTACTGTCCCTGTTCACCTAGCAGTAAGTAGGTACCTGGGTGTTAGTCAACTGGTGTGGGTGATATCCTGGGGTACAAGATTAACGGACCACAATGGAAATAAGACTAATAGCCTCGATGACACACCAACTTTCAGGTTATCATAGATGGCTAATAGTCTGGGTTAAAAACCCAAAGAAACCTCATCTTATCCTTTCCTCTCGTACATATCACTGCTTCGGCACTGTGTCCAAGCAAGTGAGCTGTCAGGTAATAATATAAACAAATACTGGGTAAATAAAATCTGTCCTGTAGCTCAGTCGGTGGCGCACTCAGCTGACACACTAAGGTCTGGGGGATCGATCCCCAGTACGGGTGGAAATATTAGTATGCGTTTCCTTCTTAAGACACCTGCTGTCCATGTTCACCTAGCAGTAAAATGGGTACCTGGGTGTTAGTCGACTGGTGTGGGTCGCATCCTGGGACAAAATTGACCTAATTTGCCCGAAATGCTCTGCATAAAAAGCGGCTTTCTATATAGTGGTATGCCATTGATGTCAGCTATGGTTTGTATACCTTGTACATGTAGTAAATATATTATTATTATTTCATTTTCCAAAACAGTCAGATTAAGTGACTTCTTTTCACGGTGAATTTACTGTATTCTTGGAAGCGCTAAACCCATAGGGGTCATTTAGTGCCTGGTGAAATGGAAAGCTAATCAGGTTCGATCCAAGTGAGCACCGATCCAATTCCTTGGATCAAGAGCCTCTCCAGGCTCCTGAGGGGTGTATGTACTGTATATACATAGTATATACCCAGGAAATATACTTACATAAGAGTTCATATGTACCATTTGATATTTAGCTGATATACTTACTAATGTCAGTATTTATAGTATATATTTGTCTATATTACTCTAGGTAAGGAAAGAAAAGGTAAAATACAACACAGCGCCGACTAAGTCAACTGCTTCATAAATTTTACTCAAAAAGAAAATACGATAACCTTAATTTTAGGATGGACACAATGGCTTACTCTTAATAGGCTCATCATCGCCTTTATCCTCGTTGGTTTTCCTCATGTCTGCTCCTAAATGGTCAGGCATTTTGAAGTATTAGTGTGAGCAGCGTTAGTAGGAGCAGCAGCAGTGTTGTGATGACTCTCACTCCACCATTACTATCAACACTCATTTGTTTATCACTAGTAAAGTATCAACATCAAAATCAAAATGTTTATTTCCTTGTAAAGCTTACAATGTGTGGTTTACATATAAACATTAATTACAAAGAAGGCCACTAACATGCCAAGGCCTTTCGAGCAGACTAATACTAATTCTTACTCTGTATTGATATAGGTTATGGAGCAGTATATTTGAACATACATTATCAATCAATCAACTTTATTTCTGATAATATTACAAAGTGGGGTTTGTACATTTTATGAAATACTTATTACAAGAAGGCCAATAGTATGCCTAGGTATGCCTGCGCATTTCAGGCAGTCTTATACTAGATTTTACTCTATAGTGACACAATAATTATACTGGTATTTAGGCTAGATAATTGTAGTGATTAACTAGGTTTACAAAATTGAGGTAGTTCAAAATATTTAAGAATTTAACAATTAGGTTATATATTAATGGAAATGGTAGTGATTAACTAGGTTTACAAAACTGAGGTAGTTTGGAAATGGGTACGTGTTGGCATGATACAGTTTCTATATTGGAGTGTCTTAGAGCAAACTTATGACTAGCTTAAAATTATGAAGCAATAGTTGTATTAGAATTTTGTTTACAGTCATGTGCAAATTAAGGGAATCACAAATATCAATAAGTGTATTTTGCTGTGGATATGTGCAAGATAAAGTAGTTTTCATGTGGTTAGTTAGTTACCATTTTGTCCTAGGCACATGTCGATTAACTACCGGTTGGGTGTGTAAGTGAGATAAGATGTTTTTAACGGTGCTTTTGAAATTGGAGGTTGTGTCTGCAGTTCTAGAATTTTCAGACAGGGAGTTCCAGATTTCAGGCCCTTTTATGTACATTGAATTTTTGTATAGATTTAGCCGGAGGCAAAGGCGAAGCAAAGAATAACAGAGCGGCTACAAGAGGCCAATATATCTGAAATACGTAGGGAGACACTGGTCAGAGAAATAGCAAACATCGAATTAAAACTAAAGGAATCTAAAAGGAATCAAGAAACGTGGGAAGAACTAAAAGCCATTGTAGTGATACCGCTCTTGTGGAGAGCCGCAGAGGACACAATCGGCACCACCTCAGGGGCCCCTAACAATAACAACAAACAGTACGGCGATGGCCCAGCATGCGTGTGGTCTCGCTCTTACACAAATACATTCGTGATGCAGATTACATGGTAAGCTTAAATATGTCGCCAGTAGCTATAGCTTTTCTGAGGACATATGCACCTTACATCACCTGTCCTGCAGCAGCAGTCATTAGATGTATTTTCTTCTG
>WNWK01006955.1:0-55000 GCA_009830355.1 Cherax destructor | reverse complement strand
AAATCAAACAGGGTTTTTTTTAAATTTTAATTTAATCAGGGGTAAGCACTAAACCTGTAGGGGGGTTTATAGAGCCTAGGAAATGGAAGACATTCGGGGCCAGTTGAAGGAGGGGGGGGAAGTCCAATTTTTGGGGCAAGAGTCCCACAAGCATCAAGGGACCTAAATGAATGAATCTGACTGCAAATATGATAAAGAGTAGGGGGAATAAAGGGAGGCCCCGGTTGGTAGGTAAAATCCCCAGCAGGGGGGTTTCCCATCCTGACACTACAATATTGAAATTGTCAAGTTCCTGAAGGCTTCTTGGCATAATGCAGCTGAGAACTGATTAATCTGAAGCTATTTTCTCAAATCTTGCAACCAATTTAAGCTTTTTTTTATTTTAAGGGAACAAAAGCGATTTGAATGAAGTAGAAAAATTCTAAAAATATATAAATTGTTTGTAGGAATAATTATTTTTTGGGTTTTTACTATTATTTTTTTAAATCAATGAAGTTTTACTAAATAGAATACTTTCTTAACTTTATATAATTTAAATTCATGGAAGTCATTAAGAAAATACTACAAAATTATCAGAAAAATAAAATTTTATAAGATCAAGTAATGTTTTTTTTACTGAAGTTAGTTCTCTTTTTTTTTGGTTTAATTTCAAAATTAATTTAAGATTAATATTACAGAAAAAAAAAAAATCATGACATAATGGATTATAATTTAACTTCTTGTAGTGATTCAATTCAGCATTTGAATTTGGGACTGACAAGTACATAACTGGGGAGAGTTAGCTATTACAACCTCGGGGGCCACTTTTTAAAAGGTCCCCTTTTTCTAGTACGGGGAAGGGTCCTCCTTTGCACCCAGAACAGCCTGAATTCTTCATGGTATGAATTCAACAACATCTGGAAACATTCCTTAGATTTTTTTAGTCCATGTGAGACCCCCCATGCAGTTGCTGCAGAGTTTTCGGCTGCACATTCATGCTGTGAATCACTTATTCCACCACATCCCATAGGTTTACCCAAAAAGGCCTTATGGTCCCCCGGAATGGGGGGAAAAAATTTTCCTGGATAGAGGCATGGTTGACAAAAGGCAGCAGTGTGTTTGCATAAATGGGAGAAACAGAATGGGGGCCACATCACAAAACGGTGTTCCACAGGAGTGTTGGGCCCTTGTTGTTCATGATTTAAAAACGACATAGAGGGGGGAAAAAGGGGGAATAACCCAAATTTCTAATGACCCCAAAAAAAGGGCCCGGGGCAATTCATTCTAATGAGGACATTAGAGCACTCCAGGATGATTTGAATAGACTGATGCAGTGGTCGCAGAAGGTCAGATCAGTTTAATATAGAAAACCCCAAAAGTTCTAAATGTTGGACAGGAAAATAACCATGCCACATATAAATAAATAATGTAGATCTTAATTTTACTGATTAAAAAAAGGTTTTGGGGGAGTTGGGGTTAGCAGTAATCTGAAACCAAGACAAAGTGATGTTTCGAAAAAAGGGGGAACAAAACCCCCTGGCTTCATATCAAGAAGTACAGGGGCCCCCTGGTTTTAGAGCCCAAACCGGGAACAATTATGTAAGTGTATTTTGTAAGTGCTTTTGTAAGTCTTTTGTAAGTTTTTTTTTGGGGATCTGAAATGACTAATTAATTTACATTCCCCCCAGGGGAAAAAAATTGTTCGGTAACAGCACTCAACAGCATTGGGGAAAGAATTATCAAAAAAAACCGAGGGTCCATTGTATAAATAATAGAAGTCCTCAGGTTGTTCTTCAACTCTATATATTTTGGTTAAAAGGCCTTTTTAGATTATGCTGACAGTTCTGGTCACCGTATTACAGAATGGAAAACTAAATGCATTGGAAAACGTAAAGGACGATGACAAAGTTGATCCCAGGTCCCCAGAAATTTCCCCCTATGAGGAAAAAAGGGCCCCTTGAATCTGCACTTTAGAAAGGCGTAGAAGGGGGGGATATGATTGAGGTGAAAAAAATGGAAAAGGGGAATGGATAAAGGGGATGTAAATAGGGTGAAAAAAATATCTAATCTAGACAGGATTCGCAGCAATGGTTTTAAGCTGGAAAAATTCAGATTCAGGGGGCTATAGGAAAGCACGGGTTTTTTGGAATAGAGTTGTGGATGAGTGAAAAAAAATCCCAAGTACCGTCATAGATAAGGCGGGTAGTTTTAAAAAAAGGTTGATAAATACATGAGTGGGTGTGAGTTTAACCCCACTTTTCTTGTGCTACTAAGTCAGATGCCGGCTCCTTCCAAGTAAACATGACCTGACTAGGTTAAGGCATTGGGTTAAGCTGATAGGAAAAATTGGGGCCTGCCCCCTTTTTGGCCCCCGCAGGCCTGCTACAGTGTTCCTTCTTTCTTATGTTCTTATCATCGGGGGAAATCATGATTCATAAAAAACCCAAATGACATTTTTCCAATCTTCAACCCCATTTTTTTTGAGCCTGTCCAAAATGTAATTGTTTTCCCGTTCTTAGCTGGAACTCATGTCAACAGTATCCCCCTTGACACTTGGTGTGGTTTTTCTACTGCTTTTAGACCATCCATATTTAAAAAGGGTCAACCTGTTGTGTTCCCGAGATACTCTTCTGTGAACTACTGTCGTAAATGTGTTTTTTAGTTACTGTCACCTTCCTGTCAGTTGGGGAAAAAGTCTAGTCATTCCCCCGGGTTTTCATTAACAATACGTACGTTTTTACCCAAGGAACTGCCCCTAACTGGATTTTTTGCTTTTTTTCACACCATTCTCTGTAAAATCTAGGATTTTTTGTGTAAAATTTTAGATCATCAGTTTCTAAGATCCAAACCCCCCATCTGGCCCAAAAAAATCATTCATCCAAAACCCTTTTTAATCTGATGTTTGGTCTTAACAACAACTGAACCCCCTTTCCCCAATTTTTTGGGGCCCAAACATGTGGCAGCAAAAGGTGCTACCACATGATTGGCTGTTTTTTTATTTGCATTAACAGGTGTCCCCCGTGTCCCCAATAAAGTGGCCACTGAGTTTTTTGGGGAAATGCAAAAACCATTTTTTTCCATAAAGGGGCCCCCGTAATGGAAGGTAATCAAGTTTGATCCAAGGAAAGTCATAGTGCCTTTTTTTTTTTAAACCAAAAACCTATCATTAACATCATGTCTTCCCCCGAAAAAATGAATTTGGTTTACTATATAAACTTTAACTCCATGGGGGGAATGGAGAAGAATCCTTCCCCCCCCAAGTGTGTGTCATAAGGGGGCAACTAAAAGGGGGGAAAAGGGTCAGTAACCCCTTCCCCTTAACCAAATTACTAAATGTAAAAAAAAACTTTCTGAAAGTGTTTCTTCTTTTGGTCACCCCCCCCTTGGTGAGAGACAGCCGATGTGTTAAAAAAAAAAAAAAATACAGGGGCCCCCGGTTTCGTCCCCTTTAAATTCATTCCAGAATGCTGTTCGAGTGCCGTTACCAAACGAATTTGTTCCCATAAGGACGAATATAAATTAGATTAGTCCATTTCAGACCCCCAAAAATACACTTACAAAAGCACTTACAAAAATACACTTACATACATAATTGTTCGAGTTTTGAGCTGTACGAAATCCGGAGGTCCACTGTATAAATTTTAAACATTTAAAGAGGTTCTTAATTTATATACAAAATTACCAGTACAACTAACCTAAGAGTTAAAATATATGGTAATTTTATTACATGAAACCACAGCATTACAATAACTTTGAGTACTTTGAAAAATGTCAGATTAGAGGTTAAATTTGGCATGTTGCAAAAAGCAACAGCTTAACTGATCAGGTACCTAATAGGAAACTCCAGTCTCATTCCAAGTTATAAAAGCTGAAGAGCTCAAGAAATTATCTAGAGGTAACAAACTTGAATAAGAGACTGAAACAAAGCTAAAAAAAACAAATAGTGTACTGTACTACTTATAAAAGGGTGCAAACTGGAGATGTAGCACCAACAAGATGTAAGACACTACAATGGCAACATTGAAGCCCTTAACCCTTTCAGTGGTCGTCACTTACTGATGCCAGGGTTCCCCACGTTGATCTACGTTTTGAGCACACCTCCTCAGATAAGCTGAGCAGTAAATTTTGGTCAGATATGAGGAATAGGTTTTGCGCAGTGTTGTGATAATATCAAAATATCCTGCCCAACACAGAGAATGATAGGAAAAGCAAAACTTTGACCTTATGTTTGATTTAAAATAAGTGACTTCTTGGTTTTACTGGTTGTTTCTTGATACTAAGTGATAAAATGAAAAGATATACTACTTTGAATGGTTTCAGGGCCAGAAGTACAGTGGACCCCGAGTTTTAAACCCCGGAAATCGTACATTTATGTAAGTATAATATTGTCAGTGCTTGTGGAAGTGTATTTTTGGGGGTCTGAAATAGACAACCTACGTGACATTTTCCTTAAGGAGTAAATTCGTTCGGTAATGGCACTTGAGCAGACTTCAGGAATGAAGTTTTTACGAAACTCGGGGTCCACTGTAGATTGAAATTGGGCTCAAAATAGTAGAAACATTATATTTTTGCAGATTTTGTCAAGGACAGGTAAGGCACCCTACAACCCCCCTCTCCCCCATCCCCAGTCTGTTACATGGATTTTTCATATGTCTGATTCAATTATTGGGATACCATTAACTATGACCAATCATTCCTGGTTTATATTTTTAACCGAGAATAGTGTAAATCTTCAATTTCTTGTGTGATGAATCTGGGGACATGATTAAGAAACCCCAAAGGAGAAAGAGGAAAGGGTTTCTTTCTTCTGCCTTGGGTGTTTGATCCATTATTATTATTTTTCCACCTCTGTGTTCTTGTTCCTACAGAAAAATGTTTTAGTTCCTAGAATGTCACAGTGTTTAGTTTAGACTTTTTTAAACTGGATTTTTTTAATTTTATGTAAAATTGGCCAAGTTTGACTTCTGTGTACTTTATAGGGTAGTTGTGATAGTTGAATGAACAGTTTCTTGTGTTCAAGCGACAGAATGGTAGACATACTAAGGAAATTGCTAAGAATTTGGTCAAAGGGAGCAATGGAACTGGCTTAAAACAGGACTCAAAGTGGGCAAAATCGCGATGCATAAAATGCGCCCAGTCCACTAACTTTGTGACTGATAACTAAGTTTTCATCAAATTTCATAATTCTGATGTCATTGCCTTCAGAAAAAGATTCTCTCAGAAGATTTTTTTTTAATGTGGACACTGCGAGCAATATTAATTCTGAGGGTCTGACCAGTGACAGGGTTAATTTAATTTAATTTAAATTGGATAAATTTAGATTTAGAAAGGACATAGGCAAGTACTGGTTTTTGAACAGAGTTGTAGATGCGTGGAACAATCTTCCAGTACTGTGATAGAGGCTAGGACCTTGGGTGGCTTTAAAAAGAGATTGGACAAATATATGAGTGGGAGGGGCTGGGTTTGATTTGTGTCGTGAGTACGGGAATAAATTTTTAGGTAGTGGTGGTTTTGATAAGGACCTGCCTTGTATGGGCCAGTAGGCCTTCTGCAGTGTTCCTCCATTCTTATGTTCTTATGTTCTTAACATTTCCCTCATGAGTGGACTTTTTTATATGAATTGGCTAGGTACGAAAACTAGAAGCACGAGGTTATGACATTACTGATATTGGTACTAGGAACAGTGAGCCCTTAACTATCTGAGGTCCCTCTTCTCCTCAACCAGCTTTAGACCATTCCCAACTACTGTACATAACAAATATGAGACAACAGCCTGAATGACAAAGATGTTGCATTTCACATTGTTATACTATATAGCAGTTGAAATAGGTCACTCGTGGGTAAGTAGTACTGTATTTGTGACATTTATGGAGCACTTTGACCATAAGTTACTCAATGCTCTTAGCCAGAAAAAAATATATACAACACAATAAAAACAAAGGATAAAAATAATGTACAGTAAGAACACATGAGGAAAATGCTGTACCTATAAAGGACTTCACTACTAAACATGTCTTTTTTCATGATTGATTAAAGTTACATATACTGATTCTTTAAATCTCTGCTGCCTTGTATACTTACATATGACTTCAGTGGGTAATGTCACTTCATCAAGCACTGGAAAATAAATATAAACTATTAATTCCAAATGAAAGATACTCTATTTCAGTGACCAATGAGCACCATAAATCTATGGTAATTATCTATTTATTACCTAACCAGACAAAAATCATTAATCAATTTGAAGCAAATAAATCAGTCTACCATATAAAATATTTTAAAATTACAGCACTCCTGTTTCATTATATTTTACAGAGATGTTCTACAGTGTGCAATGTTATTCATCATTGTGTCACCACTCTGCAATGAAGGATATTAGTGACTGCAGAGCAGCTCTGCAAATAGTACATTTACAGTCACAATGCACATAACTCACTCTCCTGAACTTACAAAACATGAACAATTATGGCTCCTGTAAACTATCTCAAACACACACCCAACTTAACATAGTTAAGAATAAATGGGAGCAGAGGACATAAGAGTGGAGGAACACTGGGAAGGCCTACTGGCCCATACAAGCACGTCCTTATCCACTTATTTCAAAAAGTTCTGAAGCTCAGAAAAATACCTGGAAGTACAAACAGCATAAGGAGTTGACCTGGCTGGTTGACTAGGATTAGTGTATGACACACCACTTGATAAGATGGAATTCTTGCTTCTGCCTGACAGCAGAGGTAGCATGGGTTAACATAGTCTAATAAACATACTGCAGTGTTGCTGGTGTTTTCCGAGCAATGGCAACCATGCATCATAATTAATCTGTATACCAACATTAATTCATCAAATTTGATTCAAAGTAAACCTTCAGTATTTGAAAAGATTTTGTTTGTATTTTTAAAACTGTGAGTTAGCCATCCAGGATAACCCAATATAGTCAATGTATCATCAAGAACTGTCTGTCTTATTCCCCTGTGGTCCTTTAATCTTGGCCCCAAGATGCAACCCACACCAGTCAACTAACACCCAGGTACATACTTACTGCTAAGTGAATAGGAGCAGCAAGTGTAAGGTGACATGCCCAGCATTTCCACCTGGAGTTTACCTGGAGAATTCCAGGGTCAACGCCCTGGCCCGGTCTGTGACCAGGCCTCATGTTGGACCATAGCCTGATCAGCCAGGCTGTTACTGCTGGCCGCACGCAGTCCAACGTACGAACCACAGCCTGGCTGGTCAGGTCCGACTTTAGGTGCCTGTCCACTGCCTCTTGAAACAGCCAGGGGTTTGTTGGTAATCCCCTTATGTATGCCGGGAGGCAGTTGAACAATCTTGGGCCCCTGACACTTATTGTGTTGTCCCTCAACGTGCTAGTGCACCCCTGCTTTTCATTGGGGGATGTTACATCACCCATGCCAGAATTGAACCATGGACATTCAGTGTATGAGACAAGTGGGTTATCAACCGAGCCACAATTTTCAGATGATTACAATTGTCATACATACTAACATAAGGTATATATTACCTATATGTACATCAAGGCTTTAAGGCTTGCATGGAAATACTCTCACCTCACACACTGAGTGTTCATGGTTCAATCCCCACATGGGTGGAAATGTTGGTGTGTTTCCTTATACACCTACTGTCCCTGTTCACCTAGCAGTAAGTAGGTACCTGGGTGTTAGTCAACTGGTGTGGGTGATATCCTGGGGTACAAGATTAACGGACCACAATGGAAATAAGACTAATAGCCTCGATGACACACCAACTTTCAGGTTATCATAGATGGCTAATAGTCTGGGTTAAAAACCCAAAGAAACCTCATCTTATCCTTTCCTCTCGTACATATCACTGCTTCGGCACTGTGTCCAAGCAAGTGAGCTGTCAGGTAATAATATAAACAAATACTGGGTAAATAAAATCTGTCCTGTAGCTCAGTCGGTGGCGCACTCAGCTGACACACTAAGGTCTGGGGATCGATCCCAGTACGGGTGGAAATATTAGTATGCGTTTCCTTCTTAAGACACCTGCTGTCCATGTTCACCTAGCAGTAAAATGGGTACCTGGGTGTTAGTCGACTGGTGTGGGTCGCATCCTGGGACAAAATTGACCTAATTTGCCCGAAATGCTCTGCATAAAAAGCGGCTTTCTATATAGTGGTATGCCATTGATGTCAGCTATGGTTTGTATACCTTGTACATGTAGTAAATATATTATTATTATTTCATTTTCCAAAACAGTCAGATTAAGTGACTTCTTTTCACGGTGAATTTACTGTATTCTTGGAAGCGCTAAACCCATAGGGGTCATTTAGTGCCTGGTGAAATGGAAAGCTAATCAGGTTCGATCCAAGTGAGCACCGATCCAATTCCTTGGATCAAGAGCCTCTCCAGGCTCCTGAGGGGTGTATGTACTGTATATACATAGTATATACCCAGGAAATATACTTACATAAGAGTTCATATGTACCATTTGATATTTAGCTGATATACTTACTAATGTCAGTATTTATAGTATATATTTGTCTATATTACTCTAGGTAAGGAAAGAAAAGGTAAAATACAACACAGCGCCGACTAAGTCAACTGCTTCATAAATTTTACTCAAAAAGAAAATACGATAACCTTAATTTTAGGATGGACACAATGGCTTACTCTTAATAGGCTCATCATCGCCTTTATCCTCGTTGGTTTTCCTCATGTCTGCTCCTAAATGGTCAGGCATTTTGAAGTATTAGTGTGAGCAGCGTTAGTAGGAGCAGCAGCAGTGTTGTGATGACTCTCACTCCACCATTACTATCAACACTCATTTGTTTATCACTAGTAAAGTATCAACATCAAAATCAAAATGTTTATTTCCTTGTAAAGCTTACAATGTGTGGTTTACATATAAAACATTAATTACAAAGAAGGCCACTAACATGCCAAGGCCTTTCGAGCAGACTAATACTAATTCTTACTCTGTATTGATATAGGTTATGGAGCAGTATATTTGAACATACATTATCAATCAATCAACTTTATTTCTGATAATATTACAAAGTGGGGTTTGTACATTTTATGAAATACTTATTACAAGAAGGCCAATAGTATGCCTAGGTATGCCTGCGCATTTCAGGCAGTCTTATACTAGATTTTACTCTATAGTGACACAATAATTATACTGGTATTTAGGCTAGATAATTGTAGTGATTAACTAGGTTTACAAAATTGAGGTAGTTCAAAATATTTAAGAATTTAACAATTAGGTTATATATTAATGGAAATGGTAGTGATTAACTAGGTTTACAAAACTGAGGTAGTTTGGAAATGGGTACGTGTTGGCATGATACAGTTTCTATATTGGAGTGTCTTAGGCAAACTTATGACTAGCTTAAGAATTATGAAGCAATAGTTGTATTAGAATTTTGTTTACAGTCATGTGCAAATTAAGGGGAATCACAAATATCAATAAGTGTATTTTGCTGTGGATATGTGCAAGATAAAGTAGTTTTCATGTGGTTAGTTAGTTACCATTTTGTCCTAGGCACATGTCGATTAACTACCGGTTGGGTGTGTAAGTGAGATAAGATGTTTTTAACGGTGCTTTTGAAATTGGAGGTTGTGTCTGCAGTTCTAGAATTTTCAGACAGGGAGTTCCAGATTTCAGGCCCTTTTATGTACATTGAATTTTTGTATAGATTTAGCCGGAGGCAAAGGCGAAGGCAAAGAATAACAGAGCGGCTACAAGAGGCCAATATATCTGAAATACGTAGGGAGACACTGGTCAGAGAAATAGCAAACATCGAATTAAAACTAAAGGAATCTAAAAGGAATCAAGAAACGTGGGAAGAACTAAAAGCCATTGTAGTGATACCGCTCTTGTGGAGAGCCGCAGCAGGACACAATACGGCACCACCTCAGGGGGCCCCTAACAATAACAACAAACAGTACGGCGATGGCCCAGCATGGCGTGTGGTCTCGCTCTTACACAAATACATTCGTGATGCAGATTACATGGTAAGCTTAAATATGTCGCCAGTAGCTATAGCTTTTCTGAGGACATATGCACCTTACATCACCTGTCCTGCAGCAGCAGTCATTAGATGTATTTTCTTCTGTTGCAGACATGTACCATGGATTTTGTGTTCAATAAAGCCTAGAAATGAGGCCTGTGTTTTTATCACAACAATTTATTGAACACAAATATCCTGGGCTACCTGGTGGCGATTCTGAGCTAGACTACACAGCAAAATGGAGCGTTTACTGAAACCTGAGAGGCTAGACTCTGACCCCAGTGTATCAACGGCTGCTCAGGAATGGAAGCACTGGTTTAAGACTTTCGAAAACTTCTTGAGAGCCTTTCCTCAGGAAGATCTAGATAAACTAAGCCTGCTCATCAACTTTGTGTCACCTAAAATCTATGAGGTTATTTCTGAGTGTAATACCTATGAAGATGCTATCAATGCCCTCAAGTCTCAGTATATTAAGCCCACAAATGAAATCTTTGCACGATATCGTCTTGCAACTCGCCGCCAGCAGATTGGTGAATCCTTAGAGGAATACTTTCAAGCATTGAAAATATTAGGTAAGGACTGTAACTTCCGAGCGGTGACAGCTTCTCAGTATTGTGAAGAGTCCATCAGGGATGCTTTTATCAGTGGCCTGCAATCACCAATAATAAGGCAGCGTTTATTGGAGAATAAAACTCTGGACTTAGCCACTACCCTTGACCAGGCAAGATCATTAGATTCAGCTCAGAAGAATTCTGAAGTGTACAGTACTACCCAGCCTTCTCGAGTGGTAAGTGCTGTAACTCCCGACCAAGACTCTTTTAATGAGGTTACCGTGGAACCTGCTTCAGTGACAGCAGCTGCAGGCACAAAGTGTTTCTTTGTGGTTTTCAAGACATCCACGTCCAAAGTGTCCGGCTCGTGAAGCAATGTGCCATCAATGCCATAAGAAAGGTCACTTTGCTAAAGTATGTCGTGCTAATACATCAACAAGAGCTAGTGCTTCTATGCATTCCGACCAGGCGACTCTAGCAACAGTGACTTCTGCGGCTGCTCCAAATTCACTGTCAAAGGCAGTTGTGAAAGTGTTCATCAAAGGAACAGAAGTAGATGGTCTGATTGACAGTGGCAGCTCAGAGAGTTTCATCAACCTTGACGTAGTTAAACGCCACTCCTTGACGGTACATCACTCATCAGGTACCGTTTCCATGGCATCAACATCTCTCTATTCAGACGTTAGGGTTTTGTAAGGTAAACCTTAGAGTTAATGACAGGGATTATCAAGATGTACATTTAGCTGTTCTGCCACAACTGTGCTCTGATGTGATCCTTGGTCAGGACTTTCAGAAGCGTCATGGTAGTGTTACCTTAACATATGGAGGTGAACTGCCTCCTCTCGTTGTCTGTGGTCTTAGCACTTTAAGGGTAGACCCACCAAAGCTGTTTGCGAATCTTACTGCGGATTGTCATCCTATATCAGCTAAGTCACGCCGCTATTCTTATGAAGATAGGATGTTCATTGAGAAAGAAACTCAGAGGCTGCTGAAGGAGGGTATTATAGAACCAAGTAATTCTCCGTGGCGTGCACAGGTCGTTGTTGTCAAGGATGATTATAGGAAACGGAGGCTGGCTATCGACTATTCTGAGACAATCAACAAATTTACACTTCTTGATGGGTACCCTCTACCTCGAATTGATGATACAGTGAACAAAATTGCTCAGTACTATGTGTTTAGCACAATTGATCTACGAAGTGCCTATCATCAAGTCCCTATAAGGAATGAAGATAAACCATACACAGCGTTTCAGGCTAGTGACGGCCTCTATCAGTTTACCAGAGTCCCTTTTGGGGTTACCAATGGGGTAGCCTGTTTCCAACGAATTATGGATTCACTCATTCAGGAAGAGCAACTTATGGGAACTTATGCATATTTAGATAATGTTACCATTTGTGGCAAGACCCAGGAGGAACATGATGCAAACCTTGATAAGTTTTGAAGCTGCCAAGAAGAAAAATATCAGTTACAATGAAGAAAAGTGCACTTTTTCCACTAAAAGGCTTAACATCCTTGGTTATGTGGTGGAAGGAGGTGCAATATCCCCAGACCCTGAAAGACTTCGACCTCTAGGAACTTCCAATGCCCCAAGACAAAAAGTCACTCCAAAGAACTCTTGGTCTTTTGCTTATTACTCACAGTGGATCTACAACTATTCAAGTAAAGTTCGCCCACTGAGTGCTACCACGATATTTCCTGTGACAAAGGAAGCAGAAACTGCTTTCTATACTCTCAAACAGGATATTGAAAACTCAGTAGTTCAGGCCATTGATGAGTCCCTACCATTCGAGGTGGAAACGGATGCATCTGAAGTTGCCATTGCTGCAGTCTTATCTCAGGCAGGACGTCCCGTTGCTTTCTTTTCAAGAACTTTTCAAGGATCAGAGAAGTGCTATGCTGCTGTAGAAAAGGAAGCCCAGGCCATCATAGAAGCAGTTCGCCACTGGAGGCATTATTTAACAGGCAGACATTTCACTGTAAGGACTGACCAACGGTCCGTGATGTATATGTTTGACAAGAAGCACAAAAGTAAGATCAAGAATGACAAGATATTACGCTGGAGGATGGAACTATCGTGTTATAACTTTGATATTCTGTATCGACCGGGTGAAGAAAACATTTCACCTGATGCATTCTCTAGGTCCCACTGTGGAGCAGCATGTCATGATTTGCAATCACTCTCAGAGCTCCACAAGGCCTTGTGTCACCCAGGAGTTACACGCCTGTATCATTTTGTTAAATCTAAGAATATGCCCTACTCAGTGGAAGAGGTGCGACAAGTGATCAGATCATGCAGAGTATGTGCAGAGTGCAAGCCAAACTTTCACCAGCCAGATAAACTCATCTCATAAAAGCCACCCAGCCTTTCGAGAGACTGAATATAGATTTCAAAGGACCTCTACCAAGCATAAACCAGAATAGGTATTTCCTTAACATAGTAGATGAATATTCTAGGTTTCCTTTTGTGTTCCCCTGTGCAAATATGACTGCTTCAACTGTCATCAGTTGTCTTTCCCAGTTATTCGCTATTTTTGGTATGCCGGCCTATATCCATTCAGACAGGGGATCCTCGTTCATGAGTAATGAACTTCATGAGTTTTTGGCTAACAAAGGGATTGCTTGCAGCAGAACAACAAGCTACAACCCTCAAGGCAATGGTCAAGTGGAGCGGTTCAATGGTACTATATGGAAGTCAGTTACAATGACACTGAAATCTCGCAATCTACCGGTTCAACACTGGCAGACTGTCTTACCTGATGCCCTTCACTCTATTAGATCATTGCTGTGCACAGCTACTAATGCTACCCTCATGAGAGACTCTTCAACTATTCACGTCGTTCCTCTACGGAGCCTCCATGCCCACCTGGTTATGTCACCCTGGACCCATTCTCCTGAAGAGTCACCGTAGGATGAACAAGACGGATCCTTTAGTGGAAGAGGTAGAGCTCCTACAAGCTAATCCGCATTATGCCCACATTCGCTACCAAAATGGTGAAGAGACTACTGTATCTACAAGACACTTAGCCCCAGTTGAAACCAATGTTAGTGCGGAATCTCAAGATACACCAATAGATGTTGCGAAAGATGCTTCGGTTTCTCCAGGGAAGCCTTTTCAGGCTACCCTATTGAAATAGAGGATGCCGCTCCAGTAGATAGTCAAACCCCGCTAGAAAATACCGAACCCGGTGAAGAGGCTCAAGGGCTACGAAGGTCTGGACGTACACGTCACCCACCTAACCGTTTGGAGGATTACTGTATCTGATATTTTAGAAGGGGAGATTGTAGTGATACCGCTCTTGTGGAGAGCCGCAGCAGGACACAATACGGCACCACCTCAGGGGCCCCTAACAATAACAACAAACAGTACGGCGATGGCCCAGCATGGCGTGTGGTCTCGCTCTTACACAAATACATTCGTGATGCAGATTACATGGTAAGCTTAAATATGTCGCCAGTAGCTATAGCTTTTCTGAGGACATATGCACCTTACATCACCTGTCCTGCAGCAGCAGTCATTAGATGTATTTTCTTCTGTTGCAGACATGTACCATGGATTTTGTGTTCAATAAAGCCTAGAAATGAGGCCTGTGTTTTTATCACAACATATATTATTATTATTATTATTTTTATTATTATTAATAATAATATATTATTATTATTAATAATATTATTGTTATTATTATTATTATTATTAATATTATTATTATTATAATAATAATAATAATAATAATATTATTATTTAATAATAATAATAATAATAATAATAATAATAATAATAATAATAATAATAATATTATTATTATTATTATTATTATTATTATTATTAATAATAATATTATTATTATTATTAATAATAATAATAATAATAATAATAATATTATTATTATTATTATTATTATTATTATTATTATTATTATTATTATTATTAATATTATTATTATTAATATTATTATCCTGATTCACAGCTGGAGTCGCCAGTCAACACTTCCTCCGAAACTCTTCTTAAATTAAACTTTATTAATTAAATCCCCTGTACTTGTGTTGAAGGCATACATTAGCAGATTAAAAATAGCAATAGTATATAGAGGAATGAGGTATATTATAAGTAATGTATATAATAGATGATAGACGTTGAATATAATATTTGTATAATTAAGTGTAGATGTTCGAACACAGTGAGACCAACGCCACACTTGTAAACACTGACGAGTCTCCTTAATCTCTCATATTTGTGGCTCTCACCCGTCCACCCCTGCGGGTTTACCACCGCTGGTGATACATATCCATCAAGGTGGATCACCCTAACGGATCTTGATCCAAGGAACTACAGTTACCACACCTTATTTTACATCTAAACTTCCCAGTGATACATATGTGAGTTTAATACATATATTCAGTGACATATATTGAGTGTGATACATATATTCTGAGTGTGATACATATATTCTGAGTGTGATGCATATATTCTGAGTGATACATATATTCTGAGTGTGATACATATATTCTGAGTGATACATATATTCTGAGTGTGATACATATATTCTGAGTGTGATACATATATATTCTGAGTGTGATACATATATTTGAGTGTGATACATATTTGAGTGTGATACATATATTATGAGTGTGATACATATATTATGAATGTGATACATATATTATGAGTGTGATACATATATTATGAATGTGATACATATATTATGAGTGTGATACATATATTATGAGTGTGATACATATATTATGAGTGTGATACATATATTATGAGTGTGATACATATATTATGAGTGTGATACATATATTCCGAGTGTGATACATATATTCTGAGTGTGATACATATATTCTGAGTGTGATACATATATTCTGAGTGTGATACATATATTCTGAGTGTGATACATATATTCTGAGTGTGATACATTTATTCTGAGTGTGATACATATATTCTGAGTGTGATACATATATTCTGAGTGTGATACATATATTCTGAGTGTGATACATATATTCTGAGTGTGATACATATATTCTGAGTGTGATACATATATTCTGAGTGTGATACATATATTCTGAGTGTGATACATATATTCTGAGTGTGATACATATATTCTGAGTGTGATACATATATTCTGAGTGTGATACATATATTCTGAGTGTGATACATATTTCTGAGTGTGATACATATGTTCAGAGTGTGATACACATGTTCAGAGTGTGATCACATGTTCAGAGTGTGATCACATGTTCAGAGTGTGATGCACATGTTCGAGTGTGATCACATGTTCAGAGTGTGATGCACATGTTCAGAGTGTGATGCACATGTTCAGAGTGTGATGCACATGTTCAGAGTGTGATGCACATGTTCAGAGTGTGATGCACATGTTCAGAGTGTGATGCACATGTTCAGAGTGTGATGCACATGTTCAGAGTGTGATGCACATGTTCAGAGTGTGATGCACATGTTCAGAGTGTGATGCACATGTTCAGAGTGTGATGCACATGTTCAGAGTGTGATGCACATGTTCAGAGTGTGATGCACATGTTCAGAGTGTGATGCACATGTTCAGAGTGTGATGCACATGTTCAGAGTGTGATGCACATGTTCAGAGTGTGATGCACATGTTCAGAGTGTGATGCACATGTTCAGAGTGTGATGCCACATGTTCAGAGTGTGATGCCACATGTTCAGAGTGTGATGCCACATGTTCAGAGTGTGATGCCACATGTTCAGAGTGTGATGCCACATGTTCAGAGTGTGATGCCACATGTTCAGAGTGTGATGCCACATGTTCAGAGTGTGATGCCACATGTTCAGAGTGTGATGCCACATGTTCAGAGTGTGATGCCACATGTTCAGAGTGTGATGCCACATGTTCAGAGTGTGATGCCACATGTTCAGAGTGTGATGCCACATGTTCAGAGTGTGATGCCACATGTTCAGAGTGTGATGCCACATGTTCAGAGTGTGATGCCACATGTTCAGAGTGTGATGCCACATGTTCAGAGTG
This sequence comes from Cherax destructor, assembly GCA_009830355.1. NCBI lineage: Eukaryota > Metazoa > Arthropoda > Malacostraca > Decapoda > Parastacidae > Cherax > Cherax destructor. Next base: position 38,480 of record WNWK01006955.1, on the reverse strand, counting down.
TGATGCCACATGTTCAGAGTGTGATGCCACATGTTCAGAGTGTGATGCCACATGTTCAGAGTGTGATGCCACATGTTCAGAGTGTGATGCCACATGTTCAGAGTGTGATGCCACATGTTCAGAGTGTGATGCCACATGTTCAGAGTGTGATGCCACATGTTCAGAGTGTGATGCACATGTTCAGAGTGTGATGCACATGTTCAGAGTGTGATGCACATGTTCAGTGTGTGATGCACATGTTCAGTGTGTGATGCACATGTTCGGGTGTGATGCACATGTTCAGAGGTGATGACATGTCAGGGCATGTTCAGAGTGTGATGCACATGTTCAGAGTGTGATGCACATGTTCAGAGTGTGATGCACATGTTCAGAGTGTGATGCACATGTACAGAGTGTGATGCACATGTACAGAGTGTGATGCACATGTACAGAGTGTGATGCACATGTACAGAGTGTGATGCACATGTTCAGAGTGTGATGCACATGTTCAGAGTGTGATACACACGTGTGTCTACCTGGAGTCTACCTGGAGAGAATTCCAGGGGTCAACGCCCCGCGGCCGGTCCGTGACCAGGCCTCCTGTTGGACCAGAGCCTGATCAACCAGGCTGTTACTGCTGGCCGCACGCAGTCCAACGTACGAACCACAGCCCGGCTGATCAGGTACTGACTTGAGGTGCCTGTCCAGTGCCTGCTTGAAGACAGCCAGGGGCTTGTTGGTAATCCCCCTGATGTATGCTGGGAGGCAGTTGAACAATCTTGGGCCTCTCACACTTATTGTGTTGTCCCTCAACGTGCTAGTGGCACCCCTGCTCTTCATCGGGGAATGTTACATCGCCTGCAGAGTCTTTTGCTTTCGTACGGAGTGATTTTTGTGTGCAAGTTTGGTATTAAGCCCTCGAGAATTTTCCATGTGTATATAATAATGTATCTCTCCCGCCTGCGTTCTAGAGAGTACAGGTTTTGGAACTTCAAGCGTTCCCAGTAGTTGAGGTGGTTTATCGCACTTATGCGTGCGGTGAAGGTTCTCTGCACATTTTCAAGGTCAGCAATTTCACCCGCCTTGAAAGGTGCAGTTAGTGTGCAGCAATATTCCAGCCTGGATAGAACAAGCGATCTGTAAAGTGTCAACATGGGCTTGGCATCCCTGGTTTTGAAGGTTCTCATTATCCATCCTGTCATTTTTCGAGCAGATGCAATTGCTACATTGTTATGGTCCTTGAAGGTGAGATCCTCTGACATGATCACTCCCAGGTCTTTGACATTAGTTTTTCGCTCTATTGTGTGGTTGGAATTAGTTTTGTACTCCGATGAGATTTTAATTTCTTCACGTTTTCCGTATCTGAGTAATTGAAATTTCTCTTCATTGAACTTCATATTGTTTTCTGCAGCCCATTTAAAGATTTGGTTTATGTCTGCTTGGAGTCTTGCAGTGTCTTCAACGGTGGACACTGTCATACAGATTCGGGTGTCATCTGCAAAAGAAGACACAGCACTGTGGTTTATATCCCTTTCAATGTCTGATATGAGGATGAGGAATGGGATGGGAGCAAGTACTGTGCCTTGTGGAACAGAGCTTTTCACAGTAGCTGCCTCAGACTTTACTCTGTTGACTACTACTCTTTGTGTTCTACGTGTTAGGAAATTATAGATCCATCTACCAACTTTTCCTGTTATTCCTTTATCACGCATTTTGTGTGCTATTACACCATGGTCACACTTGTCAAAGGCTTTTGCAAAATCTGTGTATATAACATCTGCATTCTGTTTATCTTCTAGAGCAACCAGGACCTTGTCGTAGTGGTCCAGTAGTTGGGACAGACAGGAGTGGCCTGCTCTAAACCCATGCTGTCCTGGGTTGTGCAATTTATGGGGATCAAAATGGGTGGCGATCTTGCTTCTTAGAACCCTTTCAAAGATTTTTATGATATGGGACGTTAGCGCATTTGGTCTGTAGTTCTTTGCTATTGCTTTGCTGCCCCCTTTGTGGAGCGTGGCTATGTCTGTTGTTTTTAGTAGCTGCGGGACGATCCCAGTGTCCATCCTTCCTCTCCATAGGATGTTAAAAGCATGTGATAGGGGCTTCTTGCAGTTCTTGATGAACACGGAGTTCCATGAGTCTGGGTCTGGAGCGGAGTGCATGGGCATGTCATTTATTGCCTGTTCGAAGTCATTTGGCGTCGTCATGATGTCAGAAAGGCATGCGTGTCAAGTTCTGTGGCACTCTCATGAAAAAATCATTTAGGTTTTCGATTTTCAGTCTGGTTAGTGGCTTGCTAAAGACTGAGTCATACTGGGATTTAAGTAACTCACTCATTTCCTTGCTGTCATCTGTGTAGGACCCATCCGGTTTAAGTAGGGGCCCAATACTGGTTGTTGTTCTCGACTTTGATTTTGCATAGGAAAAGAAATACTTAGGGTTTCTTTCAATTTCATTTATGGCTTTTAGTTCTTCCCGTGTCTCTTGATTCCTGTAAGATTCCTTTAGTTTTAATTCGATGTTTGCTATTTCTCTGACTAGTGTCTCCCTACGTATTTCAGAGATATTGGCCTCCTGTAGCCGCTCCGTTATTCTTTGCCTTCGCCTGTGTAGGGAGCGCCTCTCTCTTTCTAGTTTGCATCTTCTCCTCCTTTTCCTTAAGGGAATTTGCCTTGAGCAAACCTCAAGTACCACAGAGTTAATTTGTTCTAGACATAGGTTGGGATCCGTGATGCTTAGGCAATCTTCCCAGTTTATATCATTTAGGACTTGGTTTACTTAGTCCCACCTTATGTTTTTGTTATTGAAGTTGAATTTGGAGAAAGCTCCCTCACGGCTGATCACATTTTGTTGATCTAGGGCTCCCCGCATGCATGTCTGGACCTCTATTATGTTGTGATCTGAGTATATTGTTTTTGATATGATGACATTTCGTATCAGATCATCATTGTTGGTGAAGATGAGGTCCAGCGTATTCTCTAATCTTGTGGGCTCTACTATTTGCTAGTTTAAGGTGAACTTGGTGCAGAGATTTAAAAGTTCATGCATGTGTGAATTTTCATCTGAGCTGCCTCCTGGTGTTATCTCTGCTACCACATTGTTTACAATGTTCCTCCATTTTAGGTGCCTGAGGTTGAAATCCCCCAGTAGCAAGATGTTGGGGGCAGGAGCTGGAAGATTTTCCAGACAGTGGTCAATTTTCAGAAGCTGTTCCTGGAATTGTTGGGACGTTGCATCCGGGGGATTGTAGACAACCACGATGACCAGGTTTTGATTCTCGACCATTATTGCTAATACTTCAACTACATCATTTGAGGCATTTAGTAGTTCTGAACATATAAGTGACTGTGTGATATACAGGCCAACCCCCACTTTTTGCCTGTTCACTCTGTCACACCTGTATAGGTTGTAGCCCGGGATCCATATTTCATTGTCCAAGTGATCTCTTATGTGGGTCTCTGTGAAAGCCGCAAATATAGCATTTGACTCTGTAAGCAGTCCACGAATGTAAGGTACCTTGTTGTTTGTTGCTGGCTTTAGACCCTGTATATTAGCAAAGATGAATGTAGTTGGATTGGTGGTATTGGTGGTATGGGGGGGGTCTTTTTTTCCTGGCTCTAATATCTGTTGTAATGGAGTGGAGGCCACTGACTGTGATTCCACTCCAGAAATGATTGCAGTTGGAGTACAATTTCTGTCATTTCCTGCCAGCTTTTTTTCCTTCCTGGCACTAAAAAACCTCTCTCTCCGGAGTGGCTGTGGCTACCCTGATTTTGCCATGGTCTGGATGTTCTGTGTCGCCTCGTACCCTTTAGGTGGTATGCCTGGCAATATAAGTTATAGCACTGTCTTTCCTGAATTGATGTGTTGCACATTTCAGGGTGGAAAAACTTACAGGACGGGAGGTTGTATTTGCCTGTTTTCATATGGGAACGGCATTTTCTGGGGTGATCATAATTGCATGTCCCATCTGATTTCCCAGATTTTCCATGCCTGTAGATACCAAGGGCATAATATTCACATAGGCCTGGTTTCCGTTTGCCCTGGTTTTTTGTGACTGTGTTCCCCATTGGTGGGTGTGTTCCTGTCTCATGTCTGTCTTCATTACTATTGCTAACAATGGAGCCTTCAACTGTTTCCGGTAATTTATCTTCAGTATTTCCTGGGCATCCCTTGTTTACTATCTACCGTGGTATTGCTAGTTTGTACCACTGTTTTGTGTGTGTCCTTGTCTACACCTGTTTCCCCATCATTTATTTCACTAGAGCTACTGTCCCTCTTCAGGTCACCATCATTTATTTCTCCATTCTTAAATATATTGGGTATCATTTCAACATCTGTACCAGGGGCGGTAGCACCATCTGGCCCTGATTTTTTACTGTCCCAACTGTTATAGAAAGCTGTCATGTTTTTTATGAAGTCCGATTTGGTGTTGTCATCTTTTAATATCGATGTGGTTTTATTCCACAGTTCGGTCTCATTTGGACATACCCAAAAACACTTCCCTTGTTTAATATCTCGGGTGGTAGATTCTTGAATGGCTACACAAGAGGCGTGGCAGCATTTACCACAAAAGATGCATGTAATCCATGCAGAGGAACGTTTGCTTGTTTGGTTGCATATTACACAGGGTTTCATGATTGATTTTGTTGGTTGCTTTACTGTATATTCTACTAATAGGTTCCCTGAAGTGGTGATCCGTCTATTTGTATCGTATCTATTTTATTTGCATGTGTAACTGTTGGACAATCTTACCTCGTAGAAGTTATTCTTACTGTTATTGTTTGGGTGTTTGATAAGGTCCCCTAAAACTCCGTCCGCTTATTGAATCCGGACTCGGATACCAGTTTTGAATCCAGTCAATGGTTCCCTTATTTCTTGGATCTGACGAGATCCAGTGTCACTTATTTAATGAATCCTGTAGGGGTTGTCTGGGTTACGCGAGACAGATCACTGGAAGATGATTAAACAGAGTAATAATAATGATCGGTATGGTACAAAAGTATAACTTGCGTGTTGGAGATAAAAACCGGTCCTTCTGGCAGCTCCTACTGTACGGCGGCCGTACCTCTGGGGGTTCTTGCGTAGATTGGGTAATACAGTAGGCCCTCATTTAGCACGGTAGTTACGTTCCTGAAAACGTCGTATTAGCTAAAATCGTGTTAGATAATTAAAAGAACTTATGGGAAAAATAGGGTTACGTTCCTGAGAGTCCCCAAAAAGCCAAACAAGTTTTTTTTAGACCAACAGATCTTACAAATATAAAAGAGAATATGTAATTGTAGTTCATTATCGTGATGTATTATGTTGTTTTTACTGCTTAAGACTACAAATGTAACAGAAATAATAGTATTTACCTTAAATTGTGGGTGCTGATGTTTGTGGATGATTGTGAAGAGTGGAGTTATGCTGTGGCCCTACTGGGCTGAGGTGGATGTAAGATTCTGGAACTGAAGTGATGGTTGTACTGAGTGTCTCTAACTTTTAAGCTGAGTAATCAGTGTAGTAAGTCAGTCAAGTCATTGCAGTAAGTCAGGTTGTACTAGTGTCAGTAATTCAGTCAAGTCATTCAGTAAGTCAGTCAAGTCATTCAGTAAGTCAGTCAAGCATTCAGTAAGTCAGTCAAGCATTCAGTAAGTCAGTCAAGCATTCAGTAAGTCAGTCAAGACATTCAGTAAGTCAGTCAAGTCATTCAGTAAGTCAGTCAAGTCATTCAGTAAGTCAGTCAAGTCATTCAGTAAGTCAGTCAAGCATTCAGTAAGTCAGTCAAGTCATTCAGTAAGTCAGTCAAGCTCATTCAGTAAGTCAGTCAAGTCATTCAGTAAGTCAGTCAAGTCATTCAGTAAGTCAGTCAAGTCATTCAGTAAGTCAGTCAAGTCATTCAGTAAGTCAGTCAAGTCATTCAGTAAGTCAGTCAAGTCATTCAGTAAGTCAGTCAAGTCATTCAGTAAGTCAGTCAAGTCATTCAGTAAGTCAGTCAAGTCATTCAGTAAGTCAGTCAAGTCATTCAGTAAGTCAGTCCAGAGTCATTCAGTAAGTCAGTCAAGTCATTCAGTAAGTCAGTCAAGCATTCAGTAAGTCAGTCAAGCATTCAGTAAGTCAGTCAAGTCATTCAGTAAGTCAGTCAAGTCATTCAGTAAGTCAGTCAAGTCATTCAGTAAGTCAGTCAAGTCATTCAGTAAGTCAGTCAAGTCATTCAGTAAGTCAGTCAAGTCATTCAGTAAGTCAGTCAAGTCATTCAGTAAGTCAGTCAAGTCATTCAGTAAGTCAGTCAAGTCATTCAGTAAGTCAGTCAAGTCATTCAGTAAGTCAGCGTCCAGTAAGCTCAAGTCATTCAGTAAGTCAGTCAAGTCATTCAGTAAGTCAGTCAAGTCATTCAGTAAGTCAGTCAAGTCCATTCAGTAAGTCAGTTCAGTAAGTCAGTTCTCAGTAAGTCAGTCAAGTCATTCAGTAAGTCAGTCAAGTCATTCAGTAAGTCAGTAAAGTCATTCAGTAAGTCAGCCCATTCAGTAAGTCAGTTAAGTCATTTAGTAAGTCAGTCAGTCAAGTCATTCAGTAAGTCAGTCAAGACATTCAGTAAGTCAGTCAAGACATTCAGTAAGTCAGTCAAGACATTCAGTAAGTCAGTCAAGACATTCAGTAAGTCAGTCAAGACATTCAGTAAGTCAGTCAAGACATTCAGTAAGTCAGTCAAGTCATTCAGTAAGTTAGTCAAGACATTCAGTAAGTCAGTCAGTCAAGTCATTCAGTAAGTCAGTCAGTCAAGTCATTCAGTCAAGTCATTCAGTAAGTCAGTCAGTCAAGTCATTCAGTAAGTCAGTCAGTCAAGTCATTCAGTCAGTCAAGTCATTCAGTAAGTCAGTCCAGTCAGTCAGTAAGTTAGTCACACAAACTTATGTTTACATCTTTTTATGTGTACAAAGTAACACTTCATTACAGCCACAGGTTATGTCTTATCTAATATCTTTTTCTTCGTTAATTCTAAGACTTAATAAATGCTTAAACATTTTCTTGCCACTTTGAGCAACACTTGTATGCCTACTGGGTGACATGATTGCTTGGCAGATACAAGATATAGTAATTTAAAGATCAAAACACAATTCACTCTTATCCTTGACAAACACAGCTGGCTTGACGCGTATGGAATACGAATGCTGGGGTGTTGTTGGGGGAGGGGTAGCCTGGGAAGGCGGGCGGTCTCCCCAGTTGTTCCACAACATTAGCACCGGCCGTTTGAGGGAATGGTTATTTGTTTTTTCTTCCCACAAACTGTAAGTAAGTTTATTCAGGTATACACAGATACAGTTACAAAGATTATCATACATAGCAGCATATGTGTAGAGAACCTAGGATAACCCAAACTTTGGGTTATCCTAGGTTCTCAAGGATAACACTGGGTTATCCTAGGTTCTCTAGGATAACACTGGGTTATCCTAGGTTCTCTAGGATAACACTGGGTTATCCTAGGTTCTCTAGGATAACAGCATTAAACACTTGTTGTGGATCATAGCCACCCTTAGTAGGACCCCCACTGACTCAGTGGTTTAACCTACCGCAGGCGACCGCACGCTCAAATTTTTTCCCCTCCAGCGAATCGCGTAATATAAGGTTTACGTCGTGTTAGATAAAAATGTGCCGCAATTCTTCAATCGCGTAATACCCAAAACGCGCAACATAAAGTCGTGCTAAATGAGGGTCTACTGTATATTAAAGATGAGCTTGGTATGGTAGTGTATATTGGAGACGTTAACTTTATTGGAGCCTAGAGAGTCGCAGGCCTATGCCCGTCTTCTCTGCCTATCAGGATGGAAATAACTCGCTGGGGAGCGGGCAGTCCTCGCGTTCAAAACAGGGAGGCCTATGATTGGCTACGAAAGATCACATGGTGATCACGTGGACAGCTATGGTATAGCTGTTAGAAATACGAACTGTACAGCTCGGTCATGTTACGTATGTTGTCTTGACATACATCTATACAAACTAAGGACAACAGGCATACGACTCTCAGCTGATTCTATACAATGTCAAAGTACACAACAGTTGAGCATCATACGTCACATGGATATTATCGTGACGGAAACAATCTACATTACTACATGATATACAGTGGACCCTCAGTTAACGAAATTAATCTGTTGCATTATATATTCATGCACAAGTGCTCTGATGTTATTTATACCATTTTTTACAATGATGCAATTGTATACATAATAGTAAATCTTCTATTTTTGTGTGAGAATAAAAATTCAAAATGGAAAGCAAAAGTAATGGAACAGGGGCCTGGAGACGTGGCTAATGAACAGAGAACATGTTATTTTAGTGCCAGGAATGTCTGCCTTGTTTACTCTGGACCCTATTTTGAAATTGGCATCGTTTGAAATTTGTGTGAAATTGGAAAATTGCCATATTCTGACCACTATTTTGGGTAAATGAAATTGGTAAATAGGCAGTTTCTTGTACTCAATCAATAGAAGAAATGGAGTTCTAGCGAAATAGCTATAACTGTAGGAGACTGAAACATTGGAATTTGTCGAAAATAGGGCTCGAAGTGGGTGAAATCGCCGATGCGTCAGTGTCATAGATACCGCGAACTTCGCGAAGGCATAATTCCGTTAGTTTTCGATCAAATTTCATAATTTTGGTGGCGTTATGACCGGAAAAATATTCTCTATCATTTCATAAGAAAACATTATTTTTTTTTTTTCCAAAAAATTTTCGACCCCAGGAACACGTTTCCGAGAAGGCCTGTCGACCCCAAAGGGTTAAATGAGCTCATTTCTAGAAAGTCATGATAAAAGAGATAAAAAAAATTTGTTCGATCGAATCTGTCTTCATGTGATCTACGAATTCTGAGGAAATATATTTACAAGAAGGTAGTGATTAACAGACAAGGTAGATCTGGTGCACTCAAACAATACTGTTAATTCTCAGAATTCGGAGAGAACGTGAACACATTAAAAAAAATTTGAATAATACTAAGTAGATATTATAACACACAGTTGAACACTTACTACATTATTTATCTGTACAGGTTATTTACATTTAACCCCAACTCTGCTAGGGTGAGATTGATATAGGCTGAATGATTAACATCTCTGGGTGGATCAAACACTGTTACAATAGGTAACTCACTTTCTGATTGAGGGGGATCTACACTGGTATCCACAAATGATACTTGAGGACTTCTCAACACTTTTCATATACGTAGGGAATAACGACATTCAGGTTGATCTGACTGATCATTAGAGGTAGAGGGTACAGCAACAGGAGAATTATCAGATTCTGTCTCACTTATCTGATTGTCAGGGGTGTCAGGGACTTCGTCATCATCACATACTAATTTCATATGCTCTAAATGCGATTCTTTAAACTGACCTGTACTAATTTCTCTAACTTTATACTTATTGCCATTAATATGTTTGACTACTCTATAAGGACCGACAAACCTTTTGTCAAGTTTTGGTATTGCTGAAGTTTTGTTAAAATTAAACAACATCACTCTGGAACCTACTTGTACAGTGGACCCTCGGTTAACGAAAAAAATTCATTGCAGAAGCCTGCTCAAGTGCCATTACCGAACGAATTTACGTCCTTAAGAAATAATGTCATGTAGGTTAGTCTATTTCAGACCCCCAAAACTACACTTCCACAAGAACTTACAAAATTATACTTACATAATTGCACGATTTCCGGGGTATTCGTTAACCGAGGGTCCACTGTACTTTAGTCGGTTTTGCTCGAGTATTAGTTACTCTAGTAAATTCTGCTGTTGACTTATGAAGTGTTTCACGAATTCGTCTGAAAACACTCTGAGCTTGACTGGTACGGACTGCTAGGAAATCATCAGGATTGTAAGTCTGTTTCGGATTAGAATATAACAGCTCATAAGGCAAATGCTTATCGACACCGTACAATGCATAATGAGGGGTATCACCTATAGAAGCATTAAAAGCAGAATTTATGGCACATTGAACATCAGGAATGACTTCATCCCAGGTTACACTATTGGGATTGATGGTTGCACTCAAGACGTCAAGGACTTTCTTATTAGTTCTTTCTGCTAACCCATTACTAGCAGGATGGTGCAGCACAATGGTTGATTTTGTAATCTTGTATAGTGTACACAAGTTTTCTAGGATCTCATTACAAAATTCACCTCCATTATCTGTTATGAGGGACTTAGGAGTGGTATGTCTGCAGATTATACGTTCCTTGAACGCTTTTGCTACTGTCTCAGCAGTCTTATCTGCAATAGGCACTAACTCACAGTATCTGGTAAAGTGATCGACCATCACACACAGATGTTTGTTTCCACTGAGGGAACATTGGAAGTTGGTCAACAGATCTAGTGCAACTCTTTCCCATGGCTCACTAGTAGTAGGAAAGATTTGGATTGGATTAGGACCAGTAACATTACCTTTATGTTTCATACAGACACTACATTTCTTAACATACTCGGTAATATCAGTGGACATACGAGGCCAAAAGTATTTCAATCTGGCTTGTTTTACGGAACGATCCATACCAGGATGTGCAACACCTGATACATCATGAACTAACTGCAAGGCTACTTTCACTAGTGACTGTGGAATTACTAACTGGTATACTCTTCTACTAGGATTACCCAGCTCGGTAGTGCGATACAGTAATTCTTGGTTCATGACAACGTCACTGATGGGTGCTGGTGGCTTCACAGAGAGAATAAGATCTTCCTGAGGCAGGAATCGAATCACACCAGACCACATGGGATCTGTTCTTTGAGCAGTCTTTACATCCTCAGCACTAAATGGAGGATCAGCAGTTACTACACTGACATGACGTGATAAAGCATCAGCAACTACAGTCATACCTCGGTTAACGATATTAATCCGTCAGAGAGGGCGTATCTGTAACCGAATCAATCGTTATCCGAATCAATTTTCCCTATAAGAAATAATGGAAATAAAATTAATCCGTTCCAGACTTCCAAAAGTAGTAAAATAAAATATTTTTTAGAACTTTTTGACATTAAATAATACACAATTTAATGAACATTAAAGAAATACATGTAAATATAGTACAATAACATGTCACTTACATTTATTGAAGAGTTGTTGATGTGTGGAGGACAGGAGGAGGGAAAAGGATGGAGTATAGTATGCTAGTGTTTGGAAGGGGAATCCCCTTCCATTAACACTGCAGGTGGCAAGTTCTTTTCTGGGGTTACTGGCCTTTTTCTTTTAATGCCACTAGGACCAGGTTGAGAGTCACTGGACCCCTCTCTAACCAAAAATCTGTCCAGGGAGCTCTGTGTCTGGCGATTCTTTAACACATCCCTGAAATGACACACCACTGTGTAATTGTACAGGTTGGCAGCACGGCCTGCAACAGTATGGTTAGGGTGATATTCATCCATAAAGCCTTGCACTCTGCTCCACATTCCACAAATCTCCTTAATCACTGAAGAAGGCACCTTCTTCCATCTCTGTTCCACCTCCTCCTCCTCTGAACCATTGTCCTGACCTGTGGTCTCTTGTTGCTGTTGAAGCTCTTGCAGATCTTCAGTGGTTAGCTCTTCCTTGTGCTCCTCCACCAACTGTTCCACATCCTCACCACTCACCTCCAACCCCATGGACTTGCCCAGTTGCACAATTTCTTCCACAACAGGCTCAGGCTCAGGGTTCTGAGGCTCAGCCCCAAAACCTTCAAAATCCCTCTCTAGGACACAGTCTGGCCACAATTTTCTTCAGGCAGAGTTCAAAGTCCTGGTAGTCACTCCCTCCCAAGCCTTACCTATAAGGTGTACACAATGCATGATATGGAAATGGTTTTTCCAAAAGTCTCTTAGGGTTATATTCATGTCTGTGGTCACATCAAAGCACTTTTGAAACATTGCTTTGGTGTATAGTTTTTTAAAGTTGGAAATGACCTGCTGGTCCATGGGCTGGAGGAGAGGAGTGGTATTAGGGGGCAAGAACTTCACTTTGATGAATTTAAAGTCCTCCACAATTTTCTCTACCAAGTTTGGAGGATGACAAGGAGCATTGTCCATTATCAGGAGGCACTTAAGTGGCAATTATTTTCCTGGGGATATTTCTTCACACTGGGGCCAAACACGCCATTGAACCACTCTAAGAAAATGTCCTTTGTGACCCATGCCTTTTTGTTAGACTTCCACATCACACACAAGTTAGACTTGGTGATACCGCATCTGGCAAACACTCGGGGATTTTCAAAATGATACACTAGTAAAGGCTTCACTTTGCAATCACCACTGGCATTAGCACAAAACATCAGAGTTAGCCTGTCTTTCATAGGCTTATGTCCTGGCTGTGCCTTTTCCTCCTGAGTAATGAAGGTCCTGTTGGGCATTTTCTTCCAAAACAGGCCTGTTTCATCACAATTAAACACTTGTTGGGGAGGAATTGTTCAGCCTCTATGTACCCCTGGAATTCAGGCACATATTTTTCAGCCGCACTTTTGTCACAACTGGCTGCCTCACCATGCCTCACAACACTATGTATGCCACTTCGATTCTTAAATTTTTGAAACCAGCCTCTGCTGGCTTTAAATTCGCTCACTTCAGCATTCGTTGCAGGCATTTTCTTAACGAGATCATCATGCAACTGCCTTGCTTTTTCACATATTACTGCCTGCGAAACACTTATCTCCTGCTAACTGTTTCTCGTTGATCCTCACCAACAACAAATTTTCCACATCTTCCAGAACTTGCGATCTCTGTTTTGTGATCACATATGCACCTTTCGCAACAACAGCTTCCTTGATTTTACATGTATTTCCCTTGGCCACAATGGTAGCGATGGTAGAATAGGCTTTACCATACAGCCTGGCCAGCTCAGTGATACGCACTCCACTTTCATATTTTTCTATTATCTCCTTCAGTTCTACTGTATTTCTGAGCCTCTTTACCACAGGCTTGGCACTAGGAGCTTTCCTTGGACCCATGGTAGCTTATTTAGCAGTTGCAAGCACTAAAAACAGTGGAATAATGACAATATACAGTGGACCCTCGGTTAACGAAAAAAATTCATTGCAGAAGCCTGCTCAAGTGCCATTACCGAACGAATTTACGTCCTTAAGAAATAATGTCATGTAGGTTAGTCTATTTCAGACCCCCAAAACTACACTTCCACAAGAACTTACAAAATTATACTTACATAATTGCACGATTTCCGGGGTATTCGTTAACCGAGGGTCCACTGTACTGGCATGAATGCGTGGGTGGAGTGGGTGGTGGTCGCTCTCGTTTGTAAACAATAGCACACTGACGCTCCCTGGAGTGCCCGCACAGCTGGGCGCCACGCGGACGCGTCCGGGACGAATATCGTAAACCGCATCAATCATCGTAAATGGAGTCAATATTTTGACGTAAAAATGTATTGCTAACCGAATTTATCGCTATCTGACACCATCGTTAACCGCGGTATGACTGTACATTGGATTTGCCAGGTAAATGTTCAAAAGTTGGGTTGAACTCTTGGATCGTCAAAGACCATCTCGCTAGTCTTCCAGTGGGTTGTTTATTTTGGAATAAGGATTTATGGATTTATGGATTTGGAAAAGGCGTATGATAGGGTAGATAGGGGGGCAATGTGGCAGATGTTGCAGGTGTATGGAATAGGAGGAAGGTTACTGAAAGCAGTGAAGAGTTTTTATGAGGATAGTGAGGCTCAGGTTAGAGTGTGTAGGAGGGAAGGGGACTATTTCCCAGTAAAAGTGGGCCTTAGACAAGGATGTGTGATGTCACCGTGGTTGTTCAATATATTTATAGATGGGGTTGTAAGAGAAGTGAATGCGAGGGTCTTTGCAAGAGGTGTTGGGCGAAAAGATAAAGAAGCAAATACAAAGTGGGAGTTGTCACAGTTGCTTTTTGCTGATGACACTGTGCTTTTGGGAGATTCTGAAGAGAAGTTGCAGAGGTTGGTGGATGAATTTGATAGGGTGTGTAAAAGAAGAAAATTGAAAGTGAATATAGGAAAGAGTAAGGTGATGAGGATAACAAAAAGAATAGGTGACGAAAGATTGGATATCAGATTGGAGGAGAGAGTATGGAGGAGGTGAATGTATTCAGATATTTGGGAGTGGACATGTCGGCGGATGGGTCTATGAAGGATGAGGTGAATCATAGAATTGATGAGGGGAAAAGGGTGAGTGGAGCACTTCGGAGTCTGTGGAGACAAAGAACCTTGTCCATGGAAGTAAAGAGGGAATGTATGAGAGTATAGTTATACCAACGCTCTTATATGGGTGTGAAGCATGGGTGATGAATGTTGCAACGAGGAGAAGGCTGGAGGCAGTGGAGATGTCATGTCTGAGGTCAATGTGTGGTGTGAATATAATGCAGAGAATTCGGAGTTTGGAAATTAGGAGGAGGTGCGGGATTACCAAAACGATTGTCCAGAGAGCTGAGGAGGGGTTGTTGAGGTGGTTTGGACATGTAGAGAGAATGGAACGAGACAGAGTGACTTCGAGAGTGTATAAATCTGTAGTGGAGGGAAGGCGGGGTTGGGGTCGGCCTAGGAAAGGTTGGAGGGAGGGGGTAAAGGAAGTTTTGTGTGCGAGGGGCTTGGACTTCCAGCAAGCATGTGTGAGCGTATTTGATAGGAGTGAATGGAGGCATATGGTTTTTAATACTTGACGTGCTGTTGGAGTGTGAGCAAAGTAACATTTTTGAAGGGATTCAGGGAAACCGGCAGGCCGGACTTGAGTTCTGGAGATGGGAAGTACAGTGCCGGCACTCTGAAGGAGGGGTGTTAATGTTGCAGTTTTATAACTGTAGTGTAAAGCACCCTTCTGGCAAGACAGTGATGGAGTGAATGATGATGAAAGTTTTTCTTTTTCGGGCCACCCTGCCTTGGTGGGAATCGGCCGATGTGTTAATAAAAAAAATAAAAAAAAATAAAAAGGGTATCAATGGGGCATGATCTGTTAAGACATGAACAGAGTACCGATAAATGATGTCTCGGAAGTGCTTTAACCCTTTACCAGGCCATGAATCAAATTTGAGAAAGTGCAACATTTGCAACCCATATTCTGATAATATAAGCAATACTAAGACCTATTTATTTGTGGTCCTTTTTCAAGTTTATTTATTTTTGGTCCATAAAATGGCCTTTTTGGTGGAATCAAATATGAGGCCAATCCCAACAAAGATTAAACTATAGGTGACAGATTCGCATCATATTTGATGCCATTCCTGACAACGGCATGTGTCTAAAAGAATCATAACAGCTACTAATAACTGATAATAAAAGGCATATATATACATTTAAGGTTTATTAATAAACAACTGGGTTAAACCAAAGGCACAGTAACTTTATTTCAATAATTTTAACACATTTATAGTATTTGACATTATACAAAAATTGCAAAAATGTTACAAAAATATGGATATGGCACCAAATGAGTATCCTTTCTGTATTTATTGTGACAAACATTTTTATCAGAGGTATTTATGCATCTTGTTTCTTATGGAATTCCACGAAACAATGTCTGGTTGAGTTTAGACATAGATTAACCTTGCAGAAGGAACAAGAAAAGGACGAGTATATCCTTTTGTCGTTGGTGTTGCAATGTTTACATGAAAGCCTCTTTGTAGAAACTGGCCAGTGAGGTAGTGTTTCATCATATCTTGTATCCTCATGATTTCTTTTTCCATAGGGAATGAAATTTTCTTCAATTGAAGAAGACCGTGAAGTTGAACAACTTGGATAGGATCTCATGCTCCTTGGGATTCCCTTGGTTGACTTTCTTGCTGAATGGGAGATGGAAAACAAGAAATCCTTGAGGTTCATGTATTTCTCTTTCAGAGCAGCACAGTCATGCCTGTACAACAACCAGCCATTGACACAACAAAGATCAATGACATATCCAAACAGCCTCATGTACCAGTGTTTTGCTTTGAGTGGAGACTTGTAGAGGTGCACCAACATATCATTCTTATCTATGCCTCCCATATGGGCATTATAACTCTTTATGACTGCAGGACAGTCAACATCCACCTTTTGTTTGTTCTCCTTGCTGTACCTTCTAGTAGACAAATCTTCATGTTCACCTTCACTTGAAGAGGAAGCATCTTGCCGTGGTGGCTCATATTCATCCACAGAATCCACTTCCTCATTACTGTCACTGTCATCACATAACTCTGGCACAATGTAATCCCTTTTTCTTTGAGCCCTTGATCCATAAAACATTTGTGTTTAACTGAAATGAACAGAAAACACAAAATGAGCATCGAAATTTAGCAAATTTTATATATTTACAAGGTAAAAGCACTCATATATCAATGTATTTGAGTCAGCATGCAATTGGTAGCTATTATTGACAAAGATGGCCGATAAATGATGTCTCGGAAGTGCTTTAAAGACCATACTATGGCTAAAGCTTCTTGCTCAGTAACTGTATAATTACGTTCAGCTTTAGTAAGGACTCGGCTAGCAAATGCAACTGCGTTGTACTTGCTACCGGTCTTTTGTGCAAGGACTGCACCAATGCCTATTGAACTAGCATCAGTGGTCAGGTAGAAAGGCTGTGAAAAATCTGGAAATTTCAAAATAGGGGCAGATGTTAGCCTTTCTTTAAGAGTTTGGAATGCTCTTTCTTGACGGAAGGTCCAAATAAATGGAGCATCTTTCTTAAGCAACTCAGTCCATGCATCGAGGTGTTTTTCATGGCCATTGAACAGTGGCAAAGCATCAGGATCACGAAGAAAACTATATTGACTCTGTGGGTGGGTAGGTCTAGCAGTCGCTTAGTAATTATCAGGAATTTCAGCAGGAACATTTTGAACACTAAGGGACTGAATGCCGTCATTAGCTACACTACTTTGAGGTAAGTGAGACATACTTGTAAAGAATTTGCACACAAACTAATTCAGGTAAAAATGAGAATGATAAAATGTTCACAGTACACATTTAGTTAAAATGGAAATTAAGACGTCATATAATTAGGTGCAAAAAGGATTAAAACAACTAAAGTACACTGCATGAGAAGTGACAACTCACTGACTTGCACTGTAGAAAATGAAGGAATTACTTAAAAATTGCAATGAAAGGCAATATTACTACTGTATGGATTAACTGCAAAAGTGAGCTGTCTCTACGTCGGAATTCAATAAAAATACTAGATGAGAAATAATAAATCATTGCAAAGAGGAAATACAGTCAATAAATTGTATGCAACTGGAAAAATACTGGAAAAAAACAAATTTTCTTAAAAGAAAATGACATTAGAATTTAATATGCATTGCTCGCACAATGAAATTAACTATAAAGCTGAAAGATTGCATTGAATTATTTGCACTTGTCAGAAATAAACAATGATTAAAATGGAATAAAGTACACAATACTGTAATGCAAAAATTATGAGAGCAATTCAATCACTTGTAAAGATAATAATAGTGAAATGCAATCAGGTTGCAGGACTAATGCAGCACAAAAATAATAAAAATGTAATGTTGCACTGGGAACAAGCAAAATGAACACTTTAACTCTTAGTTCAATTGAAGCAACTAATGAAAATAAAGAGAATAATGAATACAGTGGTCCCTCGGTTTTCGTGTTTAATCCGTTCCAGAGGGAGGCACTAAAACTGAAACACATGAAAACTGAAACCATTTTCCCCATAAGAAATAATGGAAATTCAATTAATCCGTTCCAGAAACCCAGAAGTTTGGAAATTTTTTTTTTGGGGCCTTAAAGATAGATTTACATGCACAAATGAATGAAATGAATGTGGCACTTACCCTTACTGAAGACTGATGTTGCTGGATGGAAGAGAGATAGGAGGGGAGAGGGTAGAGTCCCTAATTTTTGGAAGGGGAATCCCCCTCCATAAGGACTCTAGGTACCAAGTCCTCATCTGGGGTCACTTCCCTTCTTTGTCTTTTAATCCCACTAGGACCAGCTTGAGAGTCACTGCACACCTGTGGCACTAAATATCTCTCCAGAGAGCTCTGTGTCTGTGTCTGGTGCATGTGTATCCACTGGCATACTGTTTTCCTCGCTTCCAGATTCGGTGTTAACGGCATCTCTGAGAATTTAGACATCTTTTTTTTGACAAATATCTTTTTTTGGTGTGACAAGAGTTAGCTCTCTTTTGTGCCGTAATCTTCCAAGTGGCCAGTCAAACCCACTTCACTGAGGTGGTTAAAGATACCCACACAGTGGATAGGCGAGACTACACCACTTGGATGACACCAGCACCTTTCTCTATTCTCTAGACTCTTTCTTCCTCTTTTCTGGGCCAGCTGGACCTGCACCTCGGTGTATTCGTCTGGTCTGGTGCCCGTGGCTGGTGTCCAGGTGATAACTGCATGGGAAGCCTAATCTTGGCAGGTACATTACAACAACATGTCCCATCAGGACCACACGCTTGAATCCACCTTAACGAGCTAATCTACCGAATTGCTTCAACTCAAACTGTGTTGTTGTCACCATGGCAACTGCACCGGGATCTCGATCACCGACCATGGCCCTTCTCCTGACCTACTCTCACCCTGATAAGGATACTTTAGACTATGCCTCCACCTTTTTTAACATTACCCAAACCCCCATGATAAATGTTTTCAAGACCAAATCTGGAGTTAAGATAAATCTTTCTCCCAAAAATTTCGATAATTGCACTAACAAAGAGGTTCGTGAGAAGCTTTCACAGGCAGGTTTTTCTATTGACTGGGCTCCTGACCACAAGGCCAGGAGTACAGATGTAGCCAGGCCTGTTGACTTTTCTCTTCTTGATGCATGTGACACCGATAAGACTGACCTAATGACTGACATTTCCACTCAGAACAATATCACTGTTGAGGATATCTTCCACCCTCCAAGGACAAATGTCCTGAAAATCAGATGCTCAACACCAGCTGATGCTGATGTCTTGTTCAAAAGCGGTATTCTTGTTAAGTATTTTCATATCCCAGCTACTTCCCTGTTCTTGCCCAACTATATCCCTGGTTTGCAATGTTACAAATGCTACAGTTTTGGGCACTTGAAAGAAAATTGTCAAAATCAAATGATATGTTCCAAATGTTCCATTCAAGGACATCATTACAGCAAATGCTTAAGTGACCCAAAGTGTATCAATTGTTCTGAGCCTCATCTAGCTACTCATTTCCAGTGTAAAGCTCGCAGAGACTATGTCTCCTCACTGCGAAAAGACACACCTCTCAACCTTCCCAATCCTGTCACTAGTATGTCCTTGCAGTTTCAGTCTACCATCTCCACAACTGCCACAACTACCAACCCTCCTCTCTATACAGCTGCTACACCTACCAACCCTCCTCTCTCTACAGCTGCCACTCCTACCAACCCTCCTCCTACTTCTTCCCATTCTTCTCCTTCATATGCGGCTGCAGTCCACAATTATCTCTCTACAGCTTCTGCACCATCAAAGAGATCCTCGGTTCTCGAGACAATAGTGTTGACTGCCGTTCATTGTGCAAAAAATTTTGACAAAATTCATTACCCCACTCTCCTCAATGACCTCCTGAAAGTTAACAATTTTGATAATGTCATTTTTCATGCTGACTTCTCTCTTCCCACTGAGACCTCCTCCCCTTCTCCTCCAGCGCCTGCCCCAGGTGCCACCATGCTTCCTCCTCCCTCTTCACTTCCTACCACTCACCCTGCCTCTCACTCTGGCACTGCCCAATCTCAACTACCTATCGAGTCTTCTCCTGGGGTAAAAGAAAGGACACGATCCAAAACAAACAGGAAAACAGCCAATTCTTCTTCCAAATCACGTGCACACATGAGCTCTGGCACCAAACCAAAATGCCGCCAATCTCCTTCCCTTTCTCCTCACTCCTTGCGTTCCTCCCTCCCCTCCACTTCCCATCCTCCTCGATCTGCCTCAATAACTATCCCCCCACAAGATCCTCCCTTCTCCCAAAACCTTGATAAAGTAGTCCCAGATATTGCTGAAAAGTGCATGAATTATTTTTTTGGCCAGATGCCTACCTCCCCAAATCATGGCTCTTAAAGTCACTCAATTTAACATACGGGCTTACAATACAAATAAACATATTCTGGCTGAACTAATTGAATCTGAAAGCCCAGATGTGCTACTTTTAAATAGCACATGTGTACGGGACGACCAAAGAGTCCGGCACCTTGGTTACACTGCATGTCAATCTCCTGCTGATCACTGGAATGGCGTAGCCATCTTGGTGAACAGTACCATTCGCCATGAATTTCTCTCCCTTCCCTTCACTTATCCTCATAGCATGGCTGTGAAGATACACACCCTACACGGTCCAATTATCATTTACACTACCTATACCCGTCCTAACACGAATGTAAATCTCCATGATCTAACTTTACTTTTTAATCACACTCATCTTCCAGTTTATCTCCTTGCTGATCTTAATGCTAGACACACAGCCTTTCATGACAACTCCACAAATATACATGGAAGACAACTCCTAACTCTTGTCACACAAAAACATCTCATCCATCTGGGTCCACATTTTCCCACTGTCTTCACACATAATGGTAAAGGAACTCCTGATAAAATTTTCACTAACAGGGCTAGTAATCACCTACACCACTTCGTAACTCCTGGCCCTCTTTCGGGCTCTGATCATATTCCTATCACCCTCCATATCTCTATAAACCCTATACAAGTTCCAGTCCCTCCTACTACAGACTACTCACTGACTGACTGGGACGACTTTAAACACCGACTGGACAATACTGACCTCACATATGACTATGACAACAAACCAGTGACAGACATAGACAATCAAATTACACGTATACAACATGCCATCATGCAAGTCGCTGCACAGACTGTGCCTGTAAAACATTACAAGACACGATACTCTTTCCGTCCATCAGAGAGAACTAAGCGCTTGCTTAATTGTTAAAGGCACCGGTTTGCTGTAAATCAAAACAGACTGAACTTAGTTTGCTGGGATCTCTCCATACTGCGGATGCATATTATTCGCAGTCTGGAAGACGACCACAACCGGCTTTGGCAATCCCTCATCGATACTGCAGATAAACACAGAATTAAGGATTCCCAAGACCTTTTGGAATTTTATCCGAAAAATCAGGGGAACCCCAAAAACTACAGCCTTCAGACACATTACTCACGACAATAGACACATCTCTGATACAGCAGAGGCTGTGCACATTTTTAAAGGCATATGGGAACAAATCTTTCATCCACATCCTCAAGACCCAGCTGCACTTGACCACACAACTGAAGTCGAACACTGGATCGCAAGACACCATGACCTCATCAACCCTGACCCCACTATCTCTCTTGATACACTATCCTCCACTCACTCTCTCAACTCTCCTTTTGTGACACTTGACATTCACTCACTATTAACTAAACTTCCCAAGAAAGCACCTGGTGCTTCTGGACTATCTCATTCAATACTTCGTCATCTTCCTCAATCTGTTGCTTCTGCTCTTACTGATCTCTTTAATGCTATCCTTGCTTCCGGTTATTTCCCTCCTTTCTTCAAATCTGCCACAGCTTGCCTGATCCCTAAACCTGGAAAAGACTTGACAAACCCAAAGAACTACAGGCCTATAAGCCTACTAGAAATCTTGGGTAAGACATTTGAAAGACTTGTAAACTTGAGACTCAGAACTCACCTTGAGACAAATAACTTACTCAATGAAAGACAATTTGTTTTTCGACAACATAGATCCACACAGGACGTCATAAACATTATCCTGAACTATATTCGCATAAATAAGGCTCAAAATTGCACTACCGCCCTCGTGACCAAAGATGTTGAAAAGGCCTTTGATACTGTATGGCACGATGGTCTAAAATATAAACTTTGTACTTCCTTTGATTTCCCTAGAAATATGATTAAATTATTGTGCAACTTCCTAGACGGTAGAACCATGCGAATAGGGTTCATGAAACATTACTCTGACTACTTCACACTTCATGCAGGAGTCCCACAAGGCTCTGTACTATCCCCTACACTCTATATCTTATACACAAATGACTTACCTGAACCACTTTACCCCAACACACTCACAATTTCTTACGCAGACGACATAACACAACTCACTGCACACGAAACCTCTAGATTCCTCACTCATAGAACACAACGGGAGGTCGATAGGATCACTGCATGGGAACTCCAATGGAGAATTAAAACAAATCCCCTTAAATCCAAGATCACCTTTTTCTTTAAAAGACGTGGAGTTCTCACTCCTGTCGACCTCAAAACTAGCACTTCTCGCACCAGTATACCACAATCCCGCTCTGTGGTCGTCCTAGGCGTTAACTTAGACACTAGGTTGACTATCAAGCCTCACATCACTTCTAAAACTACTGTTGCGGGGATTGCTCTCTATCAGCTCTATAAACTGCGAGGAGCTCACCCTGCATCTAAACTTCACCTCTATAAAGCCCTCATTAGGCCCCTCATCTCTTACTCTTCTCTTGCTCTATCACTAGCTGCCAAGACAAATACCATAAAACTTCAACGTATCCAAAACCGAGCATTACGTTGGGTGTTGGGAGTGAAATGGGACGATTATGCAACCAGCGAATCTCTCCATCTCAGGACTAACACACCAGCTTTAAACGAATTTTGGAAGACACTTTCTGATAGACAAATTGACAGACTCGAGACTTACCATGACCACTGGACTGACTATTTGGACACCACAATTAAACTACCATATACTGATGTTAATCTCTTCCAAGCTTTGTACGAACCTGCCCCTTTTCCCCGATACATACATGTATAATTCAGTTATTTCTTTTCCACCTAGAACTTCTCCCTAGAATGAACAACTCTTTAACCTGATGTTTCTTACTTATCTCTAACTACCATCCCGTGAGAGTCGTCCCAGTGCAGTTTCACAATAAGAAGCAACTTGTAGATGTCCTTTGGCGCCGCCGAAACCCTGCCCTTGCCCGATCAGCACGACCAGTCTTGCAGCAGATAGGCACCGTTCACTGAAACTGATATTAAGCTTCACAAGGCCTAGCGGTTGGGTTTAGCCCCGACTCTATTTCTTATTCAAAAAATACTTCCTCTCACCCACTTATTCTTCTCCTATCCCCACTTCCCCCTCGCCCCATGTGGGTACTTACCTGAGAGTCCTCGTTTCGTTTCGTTTTGAAAGTGAGATTCTCTGACATCACTCCCAGGTCCTTCACATTAGCCTTTTGCTGTATTGTGTGGTTGGAATTTGTTTTATACTCCAATATACAGTCAACCCTCCATTTTTGTGTTTAATCCGTTCCAGAGGGATCGACTAAAACTGAAATCGTCGAAAACTTAAAACCATTTTTCTCTTAAGAAATAATGTAAATTCAATTACAGTGGACCCCCAGTTTTCGTTATTTTTTCGTTCCAGAATGCTGTTCAAGTGCCATTACCAAACAAATTTATTCCCATAAGGAATAATGTAAAGAAGACTAGTCCTTTTGGACCCCCAAAAATACACTTATAAAAGCATTTAAAAAAATACTTACATAAAAGGGCGAGTTTCGAGCAGGACGAACACCGGGGGTTCACTGTAACTCGTTTCAGACACCCAGGAGTATTAACAAAAAATAATTTTTTAGAGATTAAATATATATTTACATACAGAAAAGAAGGACAAATAAATATAAAGCACTAATAACATGTACAGTGGATCCCCGAGTTTCGGTCTGTCCGAATAACAGTTGTTTCGTGTAAAGGTCGCTTTTTTCTATCAATATTTTTCTCGTGTAGCGGTCCGTACCAGACCTGTCTGCCTGCCTGTGCTTGCTCGCCTCGCCGCGCAGGACACCAGTCTAGCATTGTTTACACTTGAGTGAACAATACCCAGCACACTCTTTCAAACATTTTGCAATAAATTTATTCTGTTTATTGCTGGTTTAGTGATTGTCACTGAAATAACTCACCATGGGTCCAAAGAAGCTTCCTAGTGGCACCCCATGGTTTAGCGCTTCTATTTGATTATAATAATAATATTAATAGTGGCACCCCAGTGGTAGCAGGCATGCAGGGAGTGTAGCATTCATGCAGGGAGTGTAGCATTCATGCAGGGAGTGTAGCATTCATGCAGGGAGTGTAGCATTCATGCAGGGAGTGTAGCATTCATGCAGGGAGTGTAGCATTCCTGCAGGGAGTGTAGCATTCCTGCAGGGAGTGTAGCATTCCTTCAGGGAGTGTAGCAGTCCTGCAGGGAGTGTAGCATTCCTGCAGGAAGTGTAGCATTCATGCAGGGAGTGTGGCATTCATGCAGGGAGTGTGGCATTCATGCAGGGAGTGTGGCATTCATGCAGGGAGTGTAGCATTCATGCAGGGAGTGTAGCATTCATGCAGGGAGTGTAGCATTCATGCAGGGAGTGTAGCATTCATGCAGGGAGTGTGGCATTCATGCAGGGAGTGTGGCATTCATGCAGGGAGTGTGGCATTCATGCAGGGAGTGTAGCATTCATGCAGGGAGTGTAGCATTCATGCAGGGAGTGTAGCATTCATGCAGGGAGTGTGGCATTCATGCAGGGAGTGTGGCATTCATGCAGGGAGTGTGGCATTCATGCAGGGAGTGTGGCATTCATGCAGGGAGTGTAGCATTCATGCAGGGAGTGTAGCATTCATGCAGGGAGTGTAGCATTCATGCAGGGAGTGTAGCATTCATGCAGGGAGTGTAGCATTCATGCAGGGAGTGTAGCATTCATGCAGGGAGTGTAGCATTCATGCAGGGAGTGTAGCAGGCATGCAGGGAGTGTAGCAGGCATGCAGGGAGTGTAGCAGGCATGCAGGGAGTGTAGCAGGCATGCAGGGAGTGTGGCAGGCATGCAGGGAGTGTAGCAGTCATGCAGGAAGTGTGGCAGGCATGCAGGGAGTGTAGCAGACATGCAGGGAGTGTAGCAGGAAGGCAAGAACTTGTTACCTGATGTCTTTATAGAAGGGGATTTCCCTTCCAAACAATGAAAAAACTTCCATCCTCTCCCCTCCTCCCGTCTTCCACACATCAACAACTCTTCAATAAATGTAAGTGACATGTTATTGTACTATTATTTCTTTATTTCTAATTGTTTTGTGTGTAATTTATTGTCTATATGTTGTAAAAAAATATTTTATTTTAATACTTTTGGGTATCTGGAACGGATTAATTTTATTTCCATTATTTCTTATGAGGAAAATAGATTCAGAGTTCGTTATATTCGGTGTTCGTCGGGCCCTCTTGAATGGATTAATAACGAGATCCGGGGGCTCACTGTACATTATAGTGTCAAGTGGAGAGTGCCAGGCCCCAGAATAACGGCTGTTACTAGTGGGTGCCATACAGGAAATGGTTTTGTGACTAGCAGTGAGCGTAGATCAGGGAGGGGTAAAAAGAAAGAAAGATCAGGGACTAGCATTAATTCCAAGATCAAGAAAGTTAAGAAACGAAAAAGGATTATTGTTAATACCGCAGGAAAATATAAGATACAGTGGACCCCCGGTGTTCATAGTCAACGGAATTCGTAATATTCGGTGTTCGTAATGTTTTTTCATAAAAATATTGGCTCGGTGATCGTAACTCCGCTCGGTAATCGTCATTGGTCGTAGACGTGTACACCCGGCCCGAGTGGCCCGGCACACCATTCAGAATCGGTGTGCCATTGTTTACCAGCGAGTGACGGTCACTCCACGCATTCATACGATACATTTCGTCATTATTCCATTGTTTTTAGTGCTTGCAACTGGTAAATAAGCCACCATGGGCCCAAAGAAAGCTCCTAGTGCAAGCCCTTTGGTAAATGGCTGAGAGGGGAGAATGTGTCTCCTTAAGCGATTCAGTGATTCTATGATATGTTTTGACCCCTCACAGTGATAAACATCTACAGAGTACAACAGTCAAACATTTACCACTTTAATGAAAAATTAGGAAACCTGATAACTGATGCACACATGAACAAAGACCATTTGCTGCTCGAAGGAGATTTCAACATAAATCTCCTACATGACCAGGACCCATAAGTAACCAAATTCACAAACACTATGAATAACTTCTTGTTGCTACCAACAGTATCAAAACCTACAAGAATCTCTTGAGACTAGTATCTCCTTATTAGACCACATCTGGACTAACACTATATCCCCTTTAAAATCAGGCATAATCACAGACAACACCACAGACCACTACTCTACCTTTCTCATAACCAACCTAGGTAAATTGCCCCTAGTACGAAAACCCATTTCATTACCTTCACTAGACTTCCTCTTATCCTGGATATTCCATTATATTTACATGGTTCATGTATTCCAGAATGTGATACGGTCAAGTTTCTTGGCCTTTTCTTCGATCGCCGGTGGACATGCAACCTCACATTTCCTCTTTGAAGGCAGATTTCCATGGTCGCCTAAATCTCCTTAAAATTCTTGCACATCATTCATGGGGAGCAGATCAATGGACTCTCCTCCGTTTGCATTCCACCCTAGTCTTGTCCAAGCTAGACAAGACTGGGACAATATTTTTACAAAAAAAAAAAAAAAGGTGTCGAAATTTGAATTCGACGAAAACCAAGGTTCCACTGTATTTTTATGTAGACTACTGCATTATTGTAATAAATGTATAAATACAGTGGTACCCCAAGTTTCGTACAGCTCCCAACTTGAACAATTATGTAAGTGTATTTTTGGGGGTCTGAAACAGACTAACGTAATTTGCATTATTCCTTATGGGAACAAATTCGTTTGGTAATAGCACTTGAACAGCCTTCTGGAACAAATTTTTGCCGAAACTCAGGTACCACTGTATTTCTGTTGCATTTATAATCTTGAGCAGTAAAAACAACATAATATATCATGACAATGAACTGCAATTACATACAGTGGACCCCCGGATTACGTGATTAATCCGTTCTAGAGGGCATATTGTAAACCGAAAATAATGTAATCCGAATCTGTTTTCCCCATAAGAAATAATGGAAATTCAATTAATCCGTTTCAGATACCCAAAAGTATTAAAATAAATATTGTTTCCACATTAAATTTCACAGAAAAGAATGAGATATAAAGTACATAAAACAGTAATAACTTAACACTTACCTTTATTGAAGAGTTGTTGATGTGTGGAAGATGGGAGGAGGAGAGAGGAAGGAGTAGTTGCTAGTGTTTGGAAGGGAAATCCCTTTCCATTAACACTTCAGGTACCAAGTCCTCTTCCTGGGTTACTTCCCTTCTTTGTTTTTTATGCCACTAGGACCAGCTTGAGAGTCACTGGACCCCTGTTGCTCAAAAAAGTGTTCCAGAGAGTTCTGTTTCTGGCGAATGTTTGGAATTGTGCTAGCGACAGGGGTGTGCGTTTGTGGACAGGACAAGATAGTCCTTCAAAATGACACTAATATAAACTCTATGGCTTATTTATCTATCCCAATTCATCTAGTATGACATAATAAACAATATTAATAACATAGAAACATGACATATACTCTAGAATGACTGAAATATTACTAATGCGAGGACTGGTGTTGTGGTGTTTGTTGTTGGGTGTATAAGGGCCACTGAAAGATACGCCTTAAATAGTGATGCCCGCCAGACACACAGCGGTGTTGTCAGTTGCCCTATATAACTCCAACAACATTGGAGGAGTTAAGTTTCATGTCGTCATTTTTCTATCCCTTAATCGCTTAACTTACTTGCTACACTGTTAATGCTACACTTTATCGCTGGCTGGTGCTATAGCCTTTATCAACTCCTGCTGCTTTAGTATCATAACATATTGTAGAATCACTGAATCACTTAAGACACATTCTCCCCTCTCAGCCCTTTACTACAGGGCTGGCACTAGGAGCTTTCTTTGGGTCCATGGTGGCTTATTTAGCAGTTGCAAGCACTAAAAACAATGGAATAATGACAAAATGTATGGTATGAATGCGTGGGTGGCGCTCACTCGCTGGTAAACAATGGCTCACTGACTCTGGATGGAGTGTTGTGCCGTGTACGCTTCCAAGACGAATATCGTTTTCCGAGCGGATCATCGTTTACCGAACCATTATTTTTACGGAAAGATGTATTGTTTTCTGAATTTATCGTAATCCGGGGGTCCACTGTATTCACTTTTACTAGTGGACCCTCCCTTTCGTTGATCTCTGTTTTCGTGAATTTCAGTTATCGCCGACTTTTTTCGTAAAAATATTGGCTCTGTTTTCGTTGCTTTCCTCGGTTTTCATTGTTGGTACTGTACATGTCTGAGTGCGCTGTGCACACACAGCCTCCCACACACATTCTGAGTCAGCGTCGGGTTGTTTCTCGGGGAGTGAACTTTATCCTGTGAGGTCATAGGAAACATTTCGTAATAATCCATTGTTTTTGGCACCTGTTTGTGTGTGACTTCTAAATAAGTCACCATGGGCCCAAAAAAAGCTGCTAGTGCCAGTCCTTTGGTAAAGAAAGTGAGGAACACGATAGAATTAAAGAAAGAAATCACAGAAAAATGATAGTGGCGTATGTGTGGCCAACCTCGCCAGGATGTACGCCAAGCCTACACCAACTATCAGTTCCATTGTTGCGAAGAAAAAAGAAATCAAGGAAGCTGATGTTGCGAAAGTAGTAAATGTGATAACGAAACAGAGATCACAAACAATTGAAAATGTGGAGAAATTGTTGTTGGTGTGGATCAACAGTTAGCGGGAGATAGTATTGAGCAGTCGATAATTTGCGAAAAGGCAAGGCAGTTGCATGACGATCTCATTAAGAAAATTCCTGGAATGAGTGCTGATGTTAGTGAATTTATGGCCAGCAAATGCTGGTTCGAAAAATTCAAGAAGCGAAGTGGCATACACAGTGTTTTAACCCTTAAACTGTCCACACGTAGATCTACGTTCACTCGCGCACTGCTCCGAATATTTTGAAAAAAAAAAATCGTTTTTTTTTTTTTAAAATGAAAATCGCATTTTTATAACAGGATAGGCTAAAAAAAAAAAATTTAGGGCCAGTACTTACCGAGATATAAGCCCGACAAGTTGGTGCTGGATGCTCACCTGACGGCAACAACAAGTCCTGCCGCTTGCAGAAGTAATGCCGATATACTTTTTTTCTAGTTTTTATTTTATTTTATACAATTTTTATGTTCTGGTAATTACAATTTATAATAGTTCTTGTGATTTCATAGCCAATCTTTGTTCTAACACTAATATTAGGTACTGAAATAGTACTCAAATAGTCACAATGACACCAACAGGTGAACAATTTCACCTGCCTTGGTCATTTACTATTGTCTATAAATATATACAAAGTATTTATAGGTCCCAGCAATGTTTTAGACATCCTGGAGTATATATGAAACTCCTTGAAGAATGGTGTTATGACAATTGTCAGATAACTACTGATAAGACAGTGACATTGATGAATGAATGTGTGCAAGGAACCCTTGCTTTGTTTTCACTGTCTGTATATGTCTATCTATCTATCTGTCTATCTATCTATCTGTCTATCTGTCTATCTATCTGTCTATCTATCTATCTGTCTATCTATCTGTCTGTCTATCTGTCTATCTATCTGTTTGTCTATCTATCTGTCTATCTATCTGTCTATCTATGTTTCTATCTATCTGTCTAGCTCGGCTTATCTGTCTTTGTTTGCCTGCCTATGTGTGCCTGGAGTATAATATGAAACTCCTTGACTAATGGTGTTATGACAAGTGTCAGATAACACTGACAGCCCAATGACATTGATGAATGAATGTGCGCAGGGAACCCTCGCTTTGTTTTCACTGTATCTGTCTATCTATCTGTCCATCTGTCTATCTGTCTGTGTCTCTGTCTAGCTCTGCTTATCTGTCTTTCTGTCTGCCTGTGTGTGCCTGGAGTATATGAAACTCCTTGAAGAATGGTGTTATGACAAGTGTCAGATAACACTGACAGCCCAATGACATTGATGAATGGGAGCAGGGAACCCTCTCCTTGTTTCCACTGTCTGTCTGTCTAGCTCTGCTTATCTGTCTTTCCGTCTGCCTGTGTGTGTATCTTTCCGTCTGCCTGTGTGTGTGTGTGTGTCTTTCCGTCTGCTTGTCTCAGTCTGAGTGCGGCTCGTAAGCCAACAGGTATTATATGTGATGCAGAAGTGACAATGTGACAATGCGTATTACTTGCCAGTCATGCGTATTATGTCTTATATATACAAGCATTGTATAGGACTTTGCCTGGAATTTTTGGGTTATCCTAGGTAATTTACACTATGTATAATAACTGTACTTATGTGTACATGTGAGAGAGATATTACAGATATATATAGATAGACAGATATAGACAGATACAGAGATATAGGACAGATAGATATAGACAGATATAGACAGAGATATAGACAGATATAGACACAGAGACAGCCAGAGACAGCCAAAGCCAGCCTGCCGAATATATAAGAACATAAAAAAGAAGGAACACTGCTGAAGGCCTACTGGCCCATGCAAGGCAGGTCCATGTCACCCCCCAGCTTAGACCAATGACCCACCTAGTCAGGTCACATCCTCTGAAGGAAGGAGCACAGCATCAGACCTAGTAGCACAAGCTAGTCAGGTCCAACTCACACCCACCCACAGCCACTCATGTATTTATCGAACCTATTTTTACTTTCCTCTTATAAGGGGAGTGTTAATGCGACAATTACATCAGTGAATCCATGGTGTTTGCCACATTATTTGCTCCAGCTGGCACTCAATTGAACTAGTGCTCCCACAAAGTACCAAGTGGTCCCAGATTTTTTTAATACTGCGCACACTGAGGGCGCAGACCCATTCTCTCATGTCTAGGCGACTCAGGCCAATTGCACTAAATTTGAAGGAATGAAAAATAAAACGTTGATCTACGTTCGGAGCAGTACGCGACAAACGTATATCTACGTTTGGACAGTTTAAGGGTTAAGGCATGGTGAGGCTGCAAGTTCAGACAAACATGCAGCTGAAAAATTAGTGCAGGAATTCAAAGAATATGTAGAGGCTGAAAAATTCCTCCCTAACAAGTGTTCAGTTGTGACAAAATAGGCTTCTTTTGGCAGAAAATGCCAAAGAGGACCTACATCACACAAGAGGAAAAGGCACTGCCAGGACACAAGCCTATGAAAGACAGGCTAACTCTCTTGGTCTGTGGTAATGCTAGTGGGATTTAAAAATGAAGCCTTTACTGGTGTATCACTTTGAAAATCTCAGAGTGTTCAAAAAAACAGTGTAGTCAAGAGTAAATTGTGTGTGATGTGGAAGGCTAACAGTAAGGTATGGGTCACAAGGAAATTTTCCTTGAATGGTTCAATGAAGTGTTTGGCCCGAGTGTGAAGACATACCTCCTGGAAAATAAATTGCCACTCAAGTGCCTCCTGGTAATGGACAGTGCCCCTGTTCATCCTCCAGACTTGGATGACCAAATGGTGGAGGAGTTTAGTTTCATCACAGTGAAGTTCTTGCCCCCTAATACCACTCCTGTCATCCAGCAGATGATTTCAAACTTCAAAACTCTGCACCAAAGCAATGTTTCAAAGGTGCTTTGATGTGACCTCAGACACTCAATTGACCCTAAGAGAGTTCTGGAAAGATCACTTCATTATCCTCCATTGCATAAGCCTTATAGATAATTCTTGACAGGGAGTGACTTACAGGACTTTGAACTCTGCTTGGAGAAAATTGTGGCCAGATTGTGTCTAAGAGAAGGATTTTAAAGGGTTTGGGGCTGACCCTGTCAACTCTACGCCTGTTGTGGAATGTATTGTGGCATTGGGGCATTCCATGGGGTTGGATGTGAGTGGCAAGAATGTGGAAGAGTTGGTGGAGGACCACAATGAAGAGCTAACCACTGAAGAGCTGCAAGAGCTTCATCTGCAACAGCAACAAAGCACATCTGAGGAAATTGCTTTACAGGAGGAGGAAGAGAGATGGAAGAAGGTGCCATCTTCAGAGATTAAGGAGGTTTGTGCAATGTGGAGTAGGGTGCACACATTTGTGAAGGAACATCACCCTGAGAAAGCTGTTGCAAGCCATCTCAGCAACATGTGCGATGACAATCTCTTGTCCCATTTTAGGCAAATCTTAAAGAAACGCCAGAAACAGATTTCCATGTGTAAAAATAATGCATTTTCCCCCGCCTGTGGTCTAGGGAGCAGGTTTAGGAACTTCAAACGCCCCCAGTAATTGAGGTGGTTTATCACAGTTATGCGTGCCATGAAGGTTCTCTGCACATTTTCTAGGTCAGCAATTTCACCTCCCTTTGAAAGGTGCAGTTAGTGTGCAGCAATATTCCATGATAGAACAAGCAACCTGAAAAGTGTCAAGCTGGTCCTAGTGGCATTAAAAGAAAAGAAGGGAAGTAACCCCAGAAAAGGACTTGTTACCTGTTTTTATGGAAGGATTCCTTCCAAAAAATAAGCCCCTCCCTCTCTCCTCCTCCCTATTTTCCAGATGCCAGCAACAGTCTTCAATAAAGGTAAGTAAATGTTTATTTAAATATTTATTAATTATTGTATTACTAATTTATTACTGTATGTATTTATCTGTGTTTGTGTATTAAAATTATAGTATTCTTTAACCCTTGACTGTTTCGGTCGATTATACATCTTACGAGCCACTGTTTCGGACGTATCAATACGCCTAAATTCTAGCGGTTTCAAATCAAACGGGAGAAAGCTGGTAGGCCCACATATGAGAGAATGGGTCTGTGTGGTCAGTGTGGGAGTATAAAAAAACCTGCAGCACGCAGTACATAATGAGAGAAAAAACTCGACCATTTTTTTTGGGTTAAAACGCCGACTTGAGGTGTATTTTCATATAGTATTTATGGTTGTATTCTCTTTTTTATGGTCTCATTTGATAGAATGGACAACATACTACAGAAATATAGATGTTTGATTAGTTTTATAATGAAAAAGACCTTGAAATTGAGCTCAAAGTAGGAGAAATGTTCGATTTTGCAAATGTTCAAGAGTAAAAAAAATCACGCCACGCGTCCAATACACATCAATTGGTGAGTCTAATATTCTTTCACAAGTGCACTGATATTATTTATACCATTTTTACAATAATGCAATAGTCTGCATAACGGTAAATCTTCTATTTTTTATGTGAATAAAAATCAAAATAGAAAGCAAAAGTAATATAAGAGGGGCCTAAAGACGTGACTAATGAACAGATAACATCTTATTTTAGTGCCGGGAATGTCTGCATTGTTTATTCTGGACCCTATTTTGAAATTGACAATTTTTTATTTTGAATAAAATTTGGCCAAATTCCCAATTTTTTGATCACTTTTTTGGGGTAGTTGAAATCGATAAATTGGGGTTTCTTGTACTCAATCGATAGAACAAATGGAGTTCTAAAGAAATATCTATGAGTTTGGTCAACTGAAACAATGGAATTTACCGAAAATAGGGCTCAAAGTCGGCGAAATTGCCGATGCGTATATATTGCTGAGATCACTAACTTCGCGAGAGCTGCACTCCGTGAGTTTTCAATCGAATTTCAAACTTTTGGTATCTTTACCATCGGGAAAACGATTCTCTATCATTTAAAAAAAAAAATAATTTTTTTTTTAAATTTTGCGACAACAGGAGAGCACTCAGGATTGAGGGTTGCGACAGTAAAAGGGGTTTAAAAAAATGTTTTTTTTGTGAATATTTTTGTGGGTCTGGAACGGATTAATTGTATTTACATTATTTCTTATGGGAAACATTATTTCGATTTTGGTCGTTTTCGAGTTTAGGCCTTGCTCCTGAAAGGATTACGGTAAAACTGGGGTTCCACTGTATTTAGGTATAAATACAGTGGACCCTGAGTTACGAGCATAATTCATTCCAGAAGGCTGCTCAAGTGCCATTACCGAACGAATTTTCTCCCTTAAGGAATAATGTCAAGTGTTATTATTTATCTTGCCTTACTTCGTTGGATACGTGCAAAATGGTAGCATAGGTGAAGGATAGGGCGTAGACTAGGCTTGGATTTATTGTCAATAGGGCAAGTGTACACGGATGCAGAGCGGGAGGGCCCGGGAAACCAGCTGGGGTAGAACCTGCTTCGGTGAGGTGGGGCCGCCAGAGTGAAGAAGAAACATGGCAGGCCAGCCTGACCTTGATAGGTTATAGATGGCAGCACCGTAGTGCCGCCTAATTTGAAAGGGACTAAGTACAGTGGTCCCCTGAGTAACGAACACCCCGGAAATCGTACAATTATGTAAGTACAGTGGTACCCCGAGTTCATGGTCCCTAAAATCGCCCTTTTATGTAAGTTTATTTTTTTTAAAAGCTTTTTTAGGTATATTTTTTGGGGTGTAAAAGGACTAGTCTATTTTACATTATTCCTTATGGGGATAAATTGTTTTGGGAATGGCACTTGAACAGCATTCTCGAATGAAAAATATCGTAACCCCGAGGTACCACTGTATAATATTGTAAGTGCTTGTGGAAGTGTATTTTTGGGGGCCTGAAATACACTAACCTACGTGACACTATTCCTTAAGGGAGTAAATGCGTTCGGTAATGGCACTTGAGCAGGCTTCTGGGATGAAGTTTTCTTACTGGGGGACCACTGTATAGGCTAAGTATAGTTAGTCCATTTCAGACCCCCAAAAATACACTTACAAAAGCACTTACAATATTACACTTACATAATTGTACGATTTCCGAGGTGCTCGTAACTCGGGGTCCACTGTACTGGTCACAGAGCCCGTCATAAGTCCAAGGCGTCAGTAAACGAGACGCGCTAAGTGAGGAGAGGCTGTATATATACATTGCATGTACAGTGGCCCCCCGAGGTTCGGTCATAACCTTCCAGTGTACGGTTCTTATTTCTAACGGCTGCACCATGGCTGTTCACGTGATCACCAACCTCTGCCCATGGATCTGGCATTAGCCAATCATAGGCCTGCCTTTGAATGCCCCAGTCCCGGGCGGGCGCAGCAGTGCAGTTCCACTCGGATAGGCATAGCAGGCGGACGTAGGCATAGGCCTCAGCTCCCATATATCTAACGCTCATTAAACGCTACCAACAACCAAGCTAATCTTTAATTATATTACCAAATCTATGCAAAGAACCCCACAACACAAATGGTGACAGCTTGTGGGCGAGATTTTGTGTAATCTGAGCAGATTTGATGAGAAGAAGAAGCCGGTGTGAGAGTGTGCCGCCGGGCGTCAATATCAACCGTCGCCAGCGACTCACCTTCCTCACCCGTGACGTCATCCAAGACTCTTCTGAAACAGTGTCTCCAGTCTTCTGGCTTCTAATTGCAAGTAAACCTCCGAAGAGTTGATCTGGGTTTTGCAATTAAGCCACCAAGTAAGCCAGTTTATGGGATAGAGCCTAAGCCAGCCAACAGTCATCCAGTGTCTCCTGCCATCCATCCAATTCTTCACTGCTGTGTGCAAGTAACAGCATTCAGGTCCACCAGTCCAGAGAGCTAAGCCAGCCTCTTCCAGAAAGCCAGACATACAAGAAGCCAGTCGCTTTCTTCAGCAAAGCCAGTTCCTTGAAGTATTGTCTCCAATCGCTCTGTGCTACAAGTTGGGCGCTTGTCGAGTGATATTCACTCATTCCGTGGCTTATTGTACAAAAGCCATCTGGGGAGAGGGTTCCAAGGCCGTGAGAATTAGAGTACGCCAAACGCCAGACTGAATCTTGTTGTGTTGTGTATTCTTCTGCAAAACTGTAAGTTTTTATTTTTATTTCAGTTTGTGTATTATTGTCTTTGTGTTAATCTTTAATAATCCTTGGGAAAAAATTCACTCTTAACCTTCATATTTAAAGTAAAGTAATATTCATTATACTCATTTTCATTAGTTTTCTTTAATTGAACTAAGAGTTAAAGTGTTCATTCTCCTTGTGCCCAGTGCAACATTGCTTTTAATTGATGCAAATTTTATACAATACCCACATTGATTACACTTTAAAAATTCTCCAGTAGTGATTACAACGGGGAAATTACTTAGAGCACCCCCCCAATAAAAATTTAAAGGGAAGGTGTTTTTGAAAGGGGTTTTTTTTTGGGGGGAAATTTTAACCCTAATTTTCATTATTTCAGGGGAAAAAAACCCTTCGAATGGCACGAAACCAGGGAAAATTGTCGAAAGGGGACCACTGTTTTTAGAGACAGTAATTTTTGTTTTTACTTTTTTCAGAAAAGGTATATTTATTATTTAATATCAAATAATATTTTCGATTATAAAGGGTCTTAGAACTAACAAATTGTAAGCGAGAATGTACTATATTTTTTCCATACCTGTCACCATTATGACCTACAACTATGTATCCTTTGCCTTAAAAAAAAATTTTAAATTAAACCAAGATAAAATTTTTGTTTTCTGGGGGGGGTTTAGATAGGGAAACCTCCGGGGAAATTTAAAATATCGGATTTGCGAATTTAAATTCTGGTAATATGACAAGGACCACACCAGACACCTGGATGAGGGATACTGGGACGCATTTAAAATCTGTCGGAAGAAACACGATAGTTTTGTGAATCTTTTCATCCCATTAAGGGGAAAAAAATGACTGAATAAGGAATAATGGGAAATGCACTGGATACAAGTGGTGGTATCCCCACATTGATGGGATGGGAACCACACATACATGTGGTATACCACTATTTATACATGTGGAAACCCCTACTATATACAGTGGGATACCACTACTGTATACATGTGGTATACCACTAATGTATACATGTGGAATAACATATGATACTTGTGGTATACCACTACTGTATAATGTGGGATACCACTGCTGTATACATGTGGTATAAAAATTTCAGCATGTGGTATATCATTATGTATGCATGTGGTATACCATTGATAAAGTGGTATCCCCTACTGATACATTTGGGATACCACCATACGTGGTATACCCCTACATACATGTGGAATAATACTGATACATGTGGTATACCACTACTGTATACAAATGATGGTATACCACTACTGTATACAAGTGATGGGATACCACACTGTAACAAATTCCCCCCAGACAACAATCCACCAATATTCAAAAAACCCAAACTTACTCACCATCAAGAATTCATACTTTTACTGTGCCTATTAATACATAGAACACTCTAAAATATTAACCCCCCACTCAAACTTTCCTTTCCAATTTTAACAGGACACATGACCATAACACAGACACAACACTCCTCGATGTTCCCCGTGTCCATCTAACACTATGTAAAAACTCAATGCATATAAAAGGCAAAAAATTTGGAATTCATTACCTGTTATTGCCAAAGAACCCTGCCTGTACCCCCAATTCAAAACGATGCTAAAAAAAACCTTCTCACCCAAAATCAAAGATTCCCCAAAAAAGTAGAATAATCACTTAAAAAGTAAAAAACCCGATTAATCCCTTAAATGTAAAACCTGTTATGAATAATAAATAAGTAACTGTTTCTATAACATTTACATTATAATGACCAATAAAACTGTAACTGCAATGCAATTAATTTTTTTAAACTGTTATCTCACTTAATTATTTCATTGCTACAATTAATAAATTATTATGTTCAACTTATATTCAAACTTTATAACTTAGATACACAATTATACTTACTTTATAAATTATCAACCATAATTTTTTACCATGTAGTCTACTATTAAATAGTCCTAAGAATGCCCCGCAATGCACAGCATATTAGGGGCTTTTGGGATGTACATCTCATTCATACCTATGTATCATTGTACCATGTCTAAATAAATATTATTATTATTATTATTTATTATTATTATTATTATTATTATCAGTGGTGGTATACCACATTTTATACATGTGGTGGTATTCCACTACTGTATACATGTGGTGGTATACCACTATTGTATACATGTGGTGGTATACCACTACTGTATACAAGTGATGGTATCTCCACTACTGTATACAAGTGATGGTATCCCACTACTGTATAAAAGTGGTGGTATACCACTACCTATACAAGTGATGGTATACCACTACTGTATACATGTGGTGGTATACCACTACTGTATACATGTGGTGTAATACCACTACTGCATACATATGGTGGTATACCACTGCGTATGCATGTGGTGGTATACCACTACTGTATACAAGGATGGTATCCCCACTAATGTATACAAGGATGATATCCCCCCTACGATACAATGGTGGTATACCACTACCTATACAAGTGATGGTATACCACTACTCTATACAAGGATGGTATACCACTACTCTATACAAAATGATGGTATACCACTACTATGTACAAGTGGTGGATATACTACTGTATACATGTGGTATACCACTACTGATACATGTGGTGGTATACCATTACTGTATACATGTGATACCACTACTGTATACATGTGGTGGTATACCCCACTTATCAAGTGGTGGTATACCACACTCTATACAAATGATGGATACCCCTACTCTATACAAGTGATGGTATACCACTACTCTATACAAGTGATGGTATACCACTACTATGACAAGTGGTGGTATACTACTACTGTATACATGTGGGATACCACTACTGTATACATGTGGTGGTATACCATTACTGTATACATGTGGGATACCACTACTGATACATGGGTGGTGGATACCACTTTAACTGGG